>CAEFZY010070403.1:0-22212 GCA_903066815.1 Brachyrhaphis roseni
TATTTTGTTTAAAAAAATAGTTCCAATAAATGTTATCAAAATTACATAGCTTTCAAGACTCAAATTTCTACAGTTCTCAGTCATATTTTACACAATACAGAAAGGTATAACTTTTACAGAATGGAAACATAAATGGTTTTCCATTCTAAATGTACAATTTAAATTTTAGACACTTCCAAACTTTTTCACACCCTTTTCAGAGCTCTGGACACAGAATGGACAACTTTTTACATATGCATTCTCAAATAAGAGCAATAGCTAGTTAAACCTAGCATCTGTAGATTTGGACTGTGAGATGAGACAAGATCACTCACAGAAAATATGTGCAAGAATAGGAGAAATGTTCAAGCTTTGCAAGAACATGTGAGGGTTCAGGAACTAGCTTTTTATGCCTCCATGTCGGTTTGCTCATTCCTAAACAGTGAAAATAGTGTAATAGAAGCATGTGCTTCATAGAAAGAGTTGCCAACAAAATTGAACCAAAATGAGATATGACAAATTGAAGATACACATTTCAATTTTATATAAATTATTGTAAAATTCCTGCATTGATTTTTAGTTTTGTCTGTAAAAACAGAAAAACTGTATTAAGTGTTTTTTTTCATATGCATCAAAACTAGGAAAAGGATAAAGCCAAACCTTCCAAGACTGTGTAGCAACCATATATTAAGTTGATAAACTGCGTGTTATCAGATAGTAAGCCATTTAGTTTGACACTATACGATGCTGGAGCTTAGTTCTATGAAAGCCACATCCAGAGCACATGCAGGAGAATGATGCAACTAAATGTTGTGACGTGACAGAAAAAACAACCAGACAACACTTACCTTTTCTCACCCTGGTACCACTCAAAGGTTGGAGAAGGCACAGCAGCAGCTTCGCACCGCAGCAGTGCTGTGCGCCCCAAACCAACTCCGTGGCTCTTCATTTCATGGATGTCCGGTGGAACTAGAGAAAGGGATTACAGGAAATCTTTGAAAAAAAAGGAGACATTTATTTTCTATTGTCTGTATAACAATAGAGTCAAGTACATACAGTGCTTTAGATTTCATGATGTCTAACATTCTGTTTTCTGAACATTTTGTATAGGATAATCTGAAGGCTCAGGGTCAACAGATGCTGAATTGAGAAGAACGGCCTTCTTCCTTGGAGTAAAGGGAAATAAAAAGAATTGCACAGCACGGTGATAAATGGCTTAATGGAGGTTCAAAGACTGGCTGGTAGAGGCAGGTTCTTTGAATGCCAAATGAGATTCCTTTCATGTACTGAAATGTGGTGTAAATCTCTTTGCCAATGTCATGAAGGCAGCTCTGCATATGGGCAGTTTCCAAAGCAACGTCATCCTTCAGTACTTTATGGAGTCACACAGCTTTCAAACAACAATGCCTTTAAAGCATTTAAGGCATTGATGCTATATGAATAATAATAATAAAAAAACAGTTTTGTTTAATGTATAATACAGTTAGTGAAAATACAATATACAATTTTAGAATAGTAATAACGTTTCACTTTAGAGTTTATTTATTATTATTATTATTATTATTATTATTATTATTATTATTATTATTATTATTATTATTATTATTATACATTACTATTGTGCTAAATTGACTTAAATAAAAATGGAAATGGTCGTGCAAATATATTCATACATAGTGTTTTTTTTGTTTTGTTTTTTTTTTACTTTACTTTGTGCTACAATCACAATCCAGAATATCACAGACTGAGTGAACTAGAATTAAAGTTTATACATGGTGCAAAATATCCAAAACTGCATTATGGTCTGGGCTGACTTTCAGCCCTTCTGCCCAAGCAGATGCAGAGACATTAAAACAATTAAAATAAGTAGATAAATAAATAAAGTTTCTTTGTGCCATCGATCCAATTTTCTGCCTGGGAGAATATGCCACAGAAAAAGTTTACACTCTTAGGGTCACTCCTTCATTCATCAGTAAAATAGCCAGTTGTGTTTGATATAAGAGAGAGACTATATAAAACCCTGACAATGAGCCTTTCAGAATGACCTGCTTGTCAGAGATGCGGTCTGTGCGAAGTGGAACCGGCTTGGCTAAATGCCTGCAAACCTCTCCTTTCAATTGGATCTGGAGATGTTCCTGATGGATGACCTCTGCTTGGGCTGCAGCAGCTTCCCAACACAGCAACAAAATGCCAACTCCCATCAAATTACACCAACTGCAGACAACAGCAAATTCATCTAATAGGCAGTCATGGTTTGGGTGTGTGCAAATGTAACATTTGTTAGAGATAGACTTGGTTTTAATTAAAAGAAAGCAATATGGAGGCAGTGTGTGAGCAATATTTCAGCAAGCCTGAGAGTCAGCACAGATAAATGAGGTAGGATCCAACAGATCTGTGCAAAAAAGGTGTGAGGAGGAATTTGTACTTATTGTGTATATCCATGTGAGAGAAGCATAACGAAGTGACAGAATGTTTTGGGATGATAGATGCCCTTTGACCAGCTTTCCTTTGCATCCTAATGAGTGCATTCACATGCCTGGTCTTTGTGGTTTTTTCCACCTTTTATATTTGTGCCAAATTATACAGCTATTTCTTTTTACTTCTTTGGCTCAGCTGTATAATGCCAAGGTTGCAATAGTGCCTTAAGCAATAGGTAATGCTTAAGGTTTTTGAGTTCATTTTTCACTGTGTAAAATGTTGGACACCATGCAAGTGAGGTTGATGAAGGCATTAGGGCATAGATGTCTGTGTCTATGCTTGAATATTAAGTAATACTACTAACATTTTCCCGTTTCAGAAATCTGACAAGTTTGTTCAAACTTTCAGAATTTCAGTGTATTTTCAGAAAAATAAGCATTACTGGCAATAAAAACAGCATAAGTTAAAGACTCCACCAGGAATTTTAAGGAAGAGCAGTCTCTGCCTACACATAATCAAATTAATGTGAAAAGCATTTAGATAAAGGAGGTCTGAATTATATTTAAAGCAAAACGAATAAAACAGGGAGCTAAAAAAAAATTGCCTCCAAATTCAACAGCCCCAGAAATACATGGCAATAACAACTGTGACAAAATCAATGCAGCGTGCTGACCGACAGCGGCTTAGCGAGTCCTCGTAATCCTCCATTGGTGTCATTGTGCAGCATCATTGATTATCTGAAGGCTCTCAAAGTGTCAGGGTGACCTAGCTGTCATCCTGTACAGTTACCAGGACAGTGAACACTGTGGCTCAGCTAGGTGAGTCAATACTCAAAACCTCACACCTAAGATGCTTTAACAAATACATATTAGTAATTCTTAGTAAGAATAAGTAGAGAAAATCCCAATCGTTTTCTAAACCATGCTCGATTTATGCACTGACTCATTTCACTTTTATTTACAACCAATTATTTGTTAAGACAAACAGTGATTTCTGTTTTCTGTATAGAAAAATGATTTTCTATTTATGGCTAATTTGGTTTACTCTTCTCCATGAGAAGTTGTTAAAATCCTGACAAGCAAATTAGACTGAGCCAACAAAAGGGATTAGCAAATAGAAAGTCCTATATAGAGCGGTAGGCACTCCAGGTGTTTATCCACTACACAATACAATGAGGAGGTGTCTGATGAGTTTCCAAATCCTTCTGCAGCATGACAATATCCCCAAACAGAACCATCAGACTCAACAATGCTTTAAACAATCCAAATGAAATGTACAAGGTGAACCTAGGACAATTTCTGACATTTCTTGGCATAAAGTTATCCTTTTGAATGAATAAAGCAAAATGTATTTCATCCAATTTCAGTTAAATTGGATAAAATACAAAGTTAGCTCAAATTGGTATTCATAGGTCTGCCTAAAAATAAAACAAAAAAACAGCCCAGTTCTAAAGTTCATACACTAACTCCCTATAGCTCAGAGAACAGACTTTGCAATACTGATATTAACTTATAAATTACTGAATGGCTTAGCATCAATATACATTAAAGGCATGCTGTCCTTTTCAAAACTTACTTTAATAAAAATATAACCCTTGTTGCTCTTTAGTACCAAGTAGCCCTTATTAATTATTGTTAAGTTTTAAGAAATAGCAACAAATCTTTTTGTTTATAACTCAATATTAATTTAATACACAAGACATTGTGGATTGCAATTTTATGTGAAATACTTAGATTAAAGCTTAAAAAGCTTGTTTTTTCAAATAGAACCCTCATTTAATTAATCACAATTAAAACTACTACTTGAAACTATTTCTGCATAGCTATACACAACACAAATAAACATAATAATGGTGTCTGGTTGCATGGGAGTACTTTTGAAAGCATTTTAACATCATGCTTTGTGTCTTAAATGTTTATCTGGTCTATTCATAACGTATTATCTTGCTTGTAAACAACAACAAAAAGACAAGTTATTTCTTGCAGTACTGTAAGTGAAAAAAAAATCATCCAAAGTTCTTGCATTATATTGCCTATTTCAAGGTCTAGTTGAAAATATCTACAGCAAATAAGCGGAGTTCAAAAAATCATTTAACTATTACAGCACTGAAAGTAGAAAAAGCTCCATACACCTTTGCAGGTGGTCCAGAAGGCCATTGCTTTTATGCATATCAATAATATCACATCCTTTCAATTTGGAACTTGGCACTGGATTCTGTTATGACGGATTACAGGCATAAAATCTAGTCAAATCCAATAATTCCAATTTTAACTTGCTGGCATGTCTTATATCATCATATATCGTGCAATACACCAGGAGGTTTGGAGGAGAATGCAAAGTAGTGCACTAAAAATCATAAAAATTCAATAATCCAGGTAATTTAGTACCTACAGAATGCTGGGGTAGCGCTGTAAATCATACCTGCAGTCGTAGTGACTCTACCAGATGGGGGTGAAGGGTTGGGTCCAGGAATAGCACGGGCATAGTAGAAAAATGAGCACATGCGAAGCCCTCAGGGGTGACAAATGGCCAGTTGTGGGCTGATCACAAACTCACTTCAACTGCACCTGTTTTATACAAAGCTTGTCAACACGACAAAGATTATGCCCCACATGTCTCTACAAGATTTATGATCAAGATTTACTCACTGGCATGCAATTGTTTACCAAGCAAACTCAGAAAATGGATGCTTATTAATTAATGTCCAACATCTTGAGTCAGATTTGAAAAAAAAAAAAAAAGGGTTTTCCAGCAATTAAGAAATGGACTCATCAGTGCATGACTTGTCAGCATACACACAGAGACAGTGTTCCCTACTACCATCTGTAGGCTTCGTTGTCCAGCATTTTTGTCAGTCTGCTGCCAGGAGTTATTAATTCATTAAGTTTTCAATTCAAAAAAGCAAGCAAACAATGTGCTCCTGCTTTTCATACAATGCATGGCTTAAAAATAACCAGCTTAATGTGCCATTCTGTTTGGGCCAACAGAAGGGGTTTAATCCATTGTCTGTATTTAACACTAAGTAGTCCAATGTGCAAAACTTCCTGACAAATTACCTTTCTCTTTAAATGTCCTAACTTGGCAGCTAAACTGTGGTGGGACTGGAGGGACTGCAGTGTGAGTGACAAGAAAAAGCAGGTCAAATGCACTAAGTAGACTGGCAGGCTCAACAACCTATATTCTTCACAAAAGTGCCAGCACACACCACCAAGCAATCCACCCCCACAACACATCTGTCAAGCGAGGGATAACTATCAGACCACATCCACTACTGAGTCTCGACAATTATTCAAAGATCCCACCGGACAAGTCATCTCACCCACCTATACCCCAAACCTGAGTCACTAGGTGGCTGCACTGAGTCAGACCACCTCTATAACTACCACTCACACAATAGAAGTGGTAGTGAGGAATAAAACTCAGACTTTTACGTACACCTGTGCTTTTAAAGATATTTGATTTTTGCCAAATACTTCCGCTTTAAAATCAGTCAATAAAACCACAGATGAAGCATAAAAAGGAAATTGATGTGTGCCAATAAATTCTGATGTGATACTAGCTAGAACATTTCTTCTGCAGGAGATCAAGGTTTCACTCATTTATTCATGCCCCTCGTGTAGCATGGAATCCAAATAGCAATCAAGACGAGAGCTTTGGAGAGATGTAGAGAGATGGATTTACATCCAAACAGCTTGAGGGCACTGGCTTTAACTCTACTTAGGATTGGATCAGAAACCAATTCTAGGAAGCCTTCTCTTTTGAATTGTAAGCCTGAGTATTCGACAAATGCTCAACAGAGACTTTGTGTCTTACTTTAAAACACTCTCAACCCCCGATTTCATTGAGCCATGAAAGGAACATTTCTCCTACCTTTGATCCAACCTTACAAGCCAACACGTCACTCACACTGGACACACACGCACACGCGAACACAACAGTCAGGGTGTGCATTTTGTCACATGCAAATGAAGAGCTATGCAGCTATTAGTCCATAATGACTGACAGTGAAATACTGTCCAAACACACCCACACTCCGCTAATACTTGCTTACTTTGTCATCATTACTTGACATTGTAATATTGGATGGTCGTGCTAGGCAAACAGGTTTGGCTGCTTATTTATGTGAGTCAGTCATGACTTCCCAGAACAACTCTTTCTCCGGAGCCAGAAGTGCATGATGGAGGAGCATCGACACCAGCAACATCTGCATCACAAACAGCACACATGACAGGAGAACTAGAATGAGAGGCAAGATGGGAACAAACAAAAGACAAAGTAATGTTCAGAATGACTAATTTTCAGTGCACACTGCTAGCTTATTTTTTGCAAACCCTCCACAGAGGTACAGCTTGAAAGGCTTACAGCAGATCTAATATGCATCCTCATTATTATTTAAAATGTTTATACTTTTGTTGGGAAATTACTGTAAGCAAGGAAAAAGGCTGTTCTTAAAAAAAAAAAAAACTGTGATGGTGAAAGTGCGAGCAGAATTCACAGCTTCAGGGCGCTTTGGGGAGGCAGGAGGCGTAAAAATGGCTGGCAAACTTTGAACCAAGTAGGGTACAGCTTGCAAGGCAAGTGAAACTGTGCCATGAAGTAAAAAGGTTTAAGTCTATCTGTGCAAAGTTAAACCCCTAACCTTAATTAAAAAACGAAGGGAAAGAGTTGTGTAGACACTTTTAGTGTGCATAAAAACAGCATAGATAAAAGAACGTAAAACAAAGAGTGACAGTGTGTCGGAGGAACCCAATTAAAACTTTAGAGGGTGGATGCATACACAATGTGTATGTGCAAAACACATACACAGTCTTTTCTAACACACTAATTCGTGCTTATAAAGAGGCAATGTGTGGTGGAAATCAGTGCACCGCTTCCATTCTTCAGAGCATCAGCATACATATATGTTCTTAAAGCGATTTAAGACTGATATGGTGAAGCAGAACATCATGTAAAGAAAAAAGGATTTAATATGAAACAAAACAGACATTGGATCAACTTATTTCTTTTAAATTGTGGTTATAGCATGTTTCAGGCCTGATTCATATTCTATCAATGTAAATAAATAATCAGTCTCAGATTATATCATAAAGCTGTTAACCTATACTATAGAAATATCTTCTGGAGGCATTTGAAGAAGCAAAATTATTCTGGATATCAAAAACAAGGTTGTTTCACGTTCAGGTGAAACAACCTGAACGTCTTCATGCAGCAGGTATTTTTTTTTGATCATTTTCTGATAGTGGATCACTCCAGAAAAAAGTTCATATGAAAAAAAAGTATTTTTAAGGTCAAATAAACATAACTAGAGTTTATGCACAAAAATATGAATCCCAATAGAAATATCACATGTTGACCATGTGTGTTTTGAATTCATCCATATTTCCTTTTAACTGTCTGTATTTCTGTTTCTTTCTTTTTTTTTCTGTGAATCAGCACACAACCCTCAGCTGCTCAGCAGTATCTGGGGAAGAACACTTCAAAAGCCTCGTCACAGATCGTATGTGGACTTCGCACAATATGTGCCGTGTTACATTTGACAGCCAATGAGAGGATAGAATCTATTTTTTTTTCTCTCTGCTGCATTCCTTAAAATAGAGGGGAGGGAAGAAAATATAATTCTACATAAATTGCTGCTCCTGCTTGAGCTGCGTAATCATTCTAAGAAAAATGAATTTTCTGAAGTTTTCCTGACCCGGGAAAACATCTGAAACATCCAGCCCTTCAGAACTAACATCGGACATCACGGCTGTAAAGAGTCATTCAGGACGCCATCAGTGTGGGATGAGTAGTTAATATCACTCCCGGAAAAAGTCAAACAAGGGCACTCTAAAGATACTTGAAGGATAGATCTACACGTTTCTGAAAGGTCAGACTTGATGTGTTTATGGTCACCATCCTGTAAATAGCTAAGCTGTTCAACCACTAAGGAGCACATCAGGAAATACTGACGGCACAGAACTTTTCAAAAAGTCAAATATTAAACAGATAACATGAGGGTGTTAGAAATTAAAACTGATATCTTTAAGAGTCACGGGGAAATCTGGTAATAATGTTTTAGTTCCATTCTGTCCAGCATTTCACAAAACAATCTCACATCTCTTAAAAACAAAACCTTTCTAAAGTATGGATATCCACAGCAAAGATGTCTGAAGTCAATAAAAATAATATTATCTTTTAACGCTGCTCTCTATGACTTGCCTTTTCCTTGAGATATAAATATGAACCGGCACAAAGGCCTTTTTCTCAGTCTTCAAAATGGAAAAAAAAACAGAAGTCACCAGATGTGTTGTAATCCTCAAGCATCGCCTAAAAAAGCTTCTCTTTTAACATTGTCCATATCAGAGCAATAATAAAAATTGCTGTTGAAAAACAAAGACATTTGTCACCACTTGTTTGATGCTAGAGTTGCACTAGTATCAAACAAGTGCACTAGGACTGCAATAAAGAGCGACATCTTGGGGTCACTAACTTCCCAGAACAACACTTTATTTTTATGCTTTTGTACACATCTTTACAACAGGTGCCAAGAAACAACTCCTCAATACATGATGAGTAATTGTAGATTACTGTAATCTTTTGTTTCAAGATGATCATTAGCTCATTTTTAAGCTTCCACAAGCTGTGTAAGAAGTTTGTTCCAACATAGCTTTGATTCTGTCTTAGTGAAAACTGATGGGAATTTTAGCCCTTTGTTTGTAAGTTAGCTGTCTCTTTTGTTATTACTTCGGTAGGCTAATTTACTCTAAACTCACTGAGCTGATTGAATTTTCTGCATTTCCAATTGATCAATTTGTGTTTCAGAAACTGTGAACGAAATAAAACCAATTCCCTTTTCTTTCACACTTTTAAGCATCTCTGTCAAATTAAGCATAAAAATGATGCTTTTTCTTTACTTCTGCTTCATTATGCCTCTTAATTTGTGGTTCAAACAACACTTTAAATGTAAAGGATTAATTAAGGCAACATAATGTCTTTCTATTCATGTGCAACAATGTGGCTCTAAATATAGCTTGTGCTCATACAATTTCATGAGATTTATTAACAAAATATATGAATAAACAGGCTTCATAAATATACAGAGAATAATTCATATGTGCTGCTCGTATGCAAATGTAGGGCTTCATACATTATTAGTCATCAAACTACAGCCTGTTTTATGTATCTGGATACAGTTGTGAGGAGTGCCCGAGCTATTGTGTCATTTCCCTCTTCTGGTAACTCATCTGTGACAGCTTTGTGAATACTACATGAGCGTACAAATAAGATCAGAGCAGGTGGTGTGCATGCAAATACAATCCACAACAAAAAGGGCATAAAATGAAGCAAAAAACAGACTAACGTCTCAGTTGCTTTTACTTGTGGGGAAAAAAAAACAACAAAAATAATTATAAAATATTTGTGCACACTGTCAAATTCACCTTGCAACATAATCTTGTAGAACAGCAGACATATCCGTGTGCGAGGAAGAACCTTGTAAACTGCTTAGCAAGGTCAGACACCTCTGATTTCTCATCTTGAAAGAGAAACAGATTGCTGTTAATGTTTTATCTACACAGTTAGTGATGAACGCCTTGATTCTGGAACTAGGCGGCTTCATTAATTAATGAAATGCTGGCTTTTGATCGCAGGCGGAGGTGTTCCACCGTGGTTTCCTTCTCACTCATCCCTGCAACTTAGCTGCTGAGATGTGATATTTATGCTTTTGAATCTTACTGTGTCGTGAGAATTTCAGCCAATAACAGTACCCACCTGCAGTGAAGATGAATATGTAAATTTGAAAAGTAGGTCGGAGATCGAATTTCATCGGGTAAATTCGCAGTTGAAATATCCTTTTGCCAAGCAGGGGCCCTCAGCCAATCTGATTCCAGGACGACCTTCTGTATGACTGCCATCTTTCAGCTTCAGCTGATAAAAGTATTCAGTCGGCATTCATTTATCACTGTGCGAATAAAGGCAAGAAGCCCACTCAGGCAAGTAATTTAATCAAAGTGGTCTTTTGAGTTTAAGAAAAATCCAAGCTGAGGTTGTAAGTGCTGCAACACATGCACAGTGACAGGGTCTCTAAACCACCATATTATAGAAAGGCAAACTGCAGGCTGCTCTTATTAAAACTGGAAATATGCTCAAGCTCGGTTTTATTTTCCTCAAGTTCGCTCAGTTTAATTAGTGGCCTTTATCTGCAATTAGCTCAGAGGTCAACTGTACTCTTAACTTAGAAAAAAACCCACATTGTTTTTGATGGAACATATACATATTTAATTAATCTGTTAACCCATGAAATGTCAATGCCACTGAGTTGTATGCAGTTTAAATAGCGTGATTAAGAATAACTGCTGCAGGTCTGACAAATTGATCTTTATGACTTAATTTTATTAAACTGCTATTAGAAAGAAAACAACAGATCAATGCTAACATGGTGAAAGGGGGGGTCAGTACACACCATAAAGGTTACTTACATTATCTAGGTATATATGTGAAAAAAGAAAAATGATTCACATTCAGTTGTATCTAGATGTTATTCACTTTGAAATCCTTTCAATGGAACAATTTACATTGTTGACTAAACAGATCCGACATGTGTAAAATCCTCTAGAGACCATTTTAGAAAATCAAGAGTATTATTTAATAAGCTAAAAGGAGCAATGCTACTTTTATTTTTAGAATATAAACATGCTGGTTTTTGCCTTGTAGGACTGTGTTCTTGTTTGAAGTCAAATAAAGGCTAATAATAATTTAAAAACTTGGTTAAGTCTAGCTCTCAAAGACATAACTACGCTTGGGTTTTTCATGAATGCAGCTTTATGTGCTCTGACTGAATCAGGCATTCCAGTGGCCAAATGGAATTTATTCATTCTGCTTTCATAAAGTTGGAAAATGACATATTATGCATCACAGAAGGTGCCTAATTAAAAACAAAATGTATATTGAAAAATGTTTTTTTTTATATTTTCTAAACAGACTGAAAGCAGCAGCTTACAAATACCTTTCTTTCCCATTTAAAGCCACTAAATACCAATGCTCCTCTTCTTTAATGTCAGCTAAATGTTTTGTTTATTTGAGTTTAATGGATTCACAGCACTTTGAATGCTAAACAGCTGCAATAAAACTCAGCACCTTTCATGTAAGAGGTGGCTGTGAAGCAGAAAAAGAAAAACAACAAAAAATACCCCATACTATATATGAATCAGTGGTGGTCATAACTCTAACAGTATATAAAGAATTGTGAAACATTTATAGCATAATAAATAAATGGAGTCACTTACACATGCATACAGGAGCATCACCTAGGCAAATGATATCTGAGATGTTTTACATTAAACATCATGTTCATATAATAAAAGAGTAGCAAGAAAGATTGTGCATGTAAAAAACAAAAAATGAATACCCATATTCAAAACAGCATTTCAATAGCCTGGAAAACTTAGAAAACAAGTGGCTTGGTATTGCTTAACCTATACCTATTAAGATGCTTCACACTTTTTAAATTTAAATATATTGTTATAATGAATTATCAAAAAAAGAGAAAGAGGAAAAAAGAGTTTCTCTGTTGAAGAGAACATATACACAGCACTGGGTGTAGTACAACACTGTGTTGTACTGTAACTGATTACTGCCCAGATGAGGAAATATATCCTTTCTGATCTTGAGAGCAACAGATATTTCGTTCCAGCAGTTTCTTGTAAGTTAGCCCTCCTTCCCTGCTCCAAAAGGGGATTAACGAGGATTGAGAAAAACACTATAATGTTCTGACAACATGTCACTTCCAGGCTAGCACGGATCTACTGTAAGGGCAAAGTGGGAATGTGCACATGGGTTACTTGTTCAGAGAGGTAAAAAATAAGTTAGTCATTTTTCATTTCTATAGCACCTTTCACAGACAGATAGATCACAAAGTGCTTCGCAAGGGTATACTTTGAAAAGGATGAGGAAATAGGAGTAATCTTAGAAAGCTGAATTAATCAGAATCCACAGAAAACACTGTTTGGTTAGATTTTATTTAGTGTCCATTTGGAATATCTTCTTGATTAGCCAAAGTCCAGCCAGGGTGAGCATAATAGTTAATTATTTGCATAGATTCCAGATAAGCTTGCAAGATTAGTAAAATTACTTCAGCTTTTGTTCAGTTGATCTATGACCATTTTTTCTGTATTGAGGAGTCAGTGGGAAAGTTAAGGGAAAGTACAGCTGAGGCTAAAAAATTTTTATCACAAATTGATGAAAAAAGCCTCTTGGACAAACAGCTTCTTGAAAAATTGTTTGTGATAAAGTAGCTGTGGATTTTACATCAGGACAGAGAACCAGTTGTAGCTTGAGGTCCTGAAAATGCTGGCTAACATGAGAAGAGGAATGGGAGAAGAGTTGTGGAACTCAGGTCTTAAAGATGAAGCAATCAAGAAAAAAATGACCTATAAAAGTAAGAACTATTAAGCTGTCTGTTGAGTTTTACTTATTGCAACATTAGTGTTTGTGGTTCTGCTGGCCTAATAACTGCATCTCTGCTGTGCTTGTACTAAAGTAAGTTCATCAGAGATGTTTCTTCCTCTGAAGAATTGTTTTCTGAACTTTAACTGGAGTGATAATTCATCCAATATTGACTGCTATGTTTTCTATTTCAATGGTTTTCATTTACAGTCATTGTAGGTAGAAGATGCGGGTATCCATGGCAGGCTTGACACCAAAATGTTCTGATCATTACAGGGTTCTGGAATCATTTAATTTAAACTCAGAGTCTTCAGTGTACTGAAGTCTTCAATCTTCAATCACAATGTACTGAGCATCTTTCTAAGCAGTTTGTTGAAGTGCTAGGCAAATGTAGAAATGTTCCCTAATATAATATGTTGTTCAAGTCAGTTGTTGCTGCAAATGATGTAATTTTTATGTGCTGATGTTACAGCATAGTGCTGTGCTCAGGTCTGTTGCTACTGTCTGAGGTAAAGATGAGCAATGGCAGAGAAGGTCACATCACAAATGACACAGCAAGCTTTTTGTTTCTTTGGGACTTGAATTAAAGCAAAAATAGTTAAACGTGATAAATTATCAGTTAACATGAAGGTATATAAGATTCCCACATACAAATTTATAATATACCATTTAAATTGTTATTATTGCTGTTCTCTGTAGCGAGTCAAATCAATAACAAAGAGAGCTCTGCAGCTTTATGAGGGCGGGAGGCAAAAACTGCCTCAACACTTGACCAGCTGCAACAAACTTCAGCTTCAAGGGTCTTTCTGAAGCTTGCGATGTGCACACTTTGTCTCACAGCCAAGGAAATTATGCCTAATCTATTCACTTAGTTTTGCGACTAACGCGACAAAACCCTGCAGTCTTACTTTAAAATGCAGCGTCTGGCTGCGACATGCCCTATCAACTACTGAGAATATCTCCTTTCTTCTGTAACACAAAGACGCTACCGGTTGTCAAAGCACTTTTCATCCTTGAACCCACGTCTCAATAGAGCTATAAATAACTGGTCTCTGAAACTACACTCATGTCCAGCTCATTAGAGCCAAACATTAGACTGAAATAATGGTGCCAGGATTTGGTTTTATAAGGAGGTTGAAATAAGAACTATCTTATTTCAAATATAGTGCAGGGGCTGCGAGACACAAAGCTGTAAAAAAATAATTAGGTAGTCAAAAATGTATAATATAAAATAACCTTATTTCCTGAAGGTTAAATGAGAAAGTGTGCATGATTAGCTTTTCGGAATCAGCAAAAGAGCCTCTTTTTCTCTCACTCTTGCCCCTCCCCTAACATCTGTGTAACACGCTGGCTGATAAGTTATACCGAAAAGAGAGATCCAACCCTGGATTTTTATGCAAAAACCTCCCTGAACAACAGTGCGGTGAAGGAGCACTTATAAAGAAAGAAGGATCGACCGTAATTGTCAAGGCCCTGTTCTTGCTCATTCCTAGTGGTGCTGAATTCCATGTGACCACGACAGCTAAAGCCCGGTATCATTCATTAATGCCTGGGCTCCTCATTACTGTCTCCTTACACTTTTGAAAGACTCATTACCTGCATAATGGAATAGTGCTTAGAACAGTCAGACCTTTCTTTTGCGCAAATTAATCACCTGCATGCACAGACAAAAAGGAAATTCTCACATTAAATATTAAGAAACTTTGCTGTCTGGCTTTCTACTTTCTCAAACTTCCACAAGATGTACTTTTCTGAAGAGCAGTGGCAGGGATGCGACACCAGTGTCACTTCTGGCTGCCCCTGTCCCTTTCCTTGTGTCGGTGAAAGAAGCGTGCTAAAAAAAGAGGAAGAAGAAAGAGATGTACTTACAGTTGACTGTGACTTTTACTGTTTTGGTGTCAGGAGAGGCAATGTCATTTAAAGCACTGCATTCGTAGTCTCCAGCCTGGTCCCTTGTGATGCCGGTGATGTTAAGATATTCGCTGCTGTCATACTTCCTGGCTGGAAAGAGAAAAATGGAAGCAAAGTACTTACAACGTGTCCACACAGAATACAAGCACATCACACAAATCACAATCTAGTGCACAAGGATTGCTGCTTTCCATGGTAGATTTCATTTGTGGTAAATTGGTTTCAAATTTAAGCCTCAACAGAAGATGCATTACAATTAAGACATCACATTGAACCCCTCATTCCCCTCTTTGCATTCTCAAATAGCACATCAGCTGTGAATTGATCTATTTTTATTGATATGGTGGCAGGAAATAATGTTGTGTTCCCAGCCATCCACTTATAATTTGTTCTTATCAAAGCACACAGCTACCTCCTGACACACAGACAGATTTGATGACTCAATGCAAATGCCAGTGCTTTATAGCTGGAGGAGCCAAAGGCTGTAGCCTCGAAGCAACAGAACTGATGTGCAGGCTGCATACTTAACTTGATAAGAGAAAATCTGCACCAACGTGCACGCTCAAAGCTCCAATTAACAGAAAATTAAAACATACTAACACTGTCACAGCTGATAGACTTAAGCTCCCACTGCATATCAAGGAAAGTAATGAGAAAACACTGAGATACAGAACAGTGTGCACCATAACTCAGTTAGAATCAGGAGATATAAATACACAGAGGAAGATAATTTAAATGGCGTACACTTGTACAGCCCCTTTTAACCTTGGCTCCTACCAAGCACGATATAATTTGTTTTCCACACACACACAAATTGGTGGTGGGGATGCTGCGCATATTTGCTTGTTCAAAGACAGAGGCAACAAAAGCTGGAAAGCAACAATGGCTTCGACACAGTTTTATCCAGAACAAAAGGATGTAAATGAAGTTTACTTCTAGCAGTACTGAGAATATGCCACTTATTGTATTATTTAACATTAAACGAATAGGTTCATTCAGTGATGGATTTAAAGTTAATTGCCTGCTATTTCTAAGGTCTGTTAATAAAGACAGTGATTTCTTTAGTACCTTCCTGATGTGACAACCTTGCTTCAAGTGCAAGGTTGCAAGCAAACTGACCATCTGTGACTTTTACGCTACTGATTATGTACATCCATCACCTAAGGCTTAGAGATTAGCGCAATTTTATTGTTTTCTGACATGTTTGAGAGAAATTATTCATTTAGTGAGATGAGATAAAGTGATTCACTCATAAGTGCTCAAAATGGTACTCTTCCCTATGCACAGCAGTCATAATAGGATAATTGCAAATGAAAAAGTACAACTTTAAAAATAGATAAATAACCTAGGTTTACCCCATAATGTAAAAACAGGAAAGACTGCAACATAGTATTTCCAAATTAATTTCCAGTTTAAATGACCACAAATCATGGAAAAAAACTTTCTATCATCTCATTCTTACTTTTTAAATTCATTTTAATGCCAGATATGTTTGAAGATATTTTTTTTTCCACTAGCATGGCTTGCACTCAAAAGAAGTGACACCTGTTACTCTTTAGGGTAAAACTGTTTAGCAATTGGTGTCTTTAAACTAATTGGCAACACGCTCTGGTTGTTAGCATGTCTGTTGGTGAAATAAACCGCTCCCTGTAGGATGGCTACTGGAAACAGCTAATTAACCAAACCGGTAGCAGATCAGTTAAACTTAGCTAGTCAATTAATGTTATCAAAACCACACAAAGTGTACAATAAACACACTTAATTCAAAATGGCAACTACACTTGGCTCATGTTTATTCAATACTTTTGTTTAGGTTTTATACTATAGTTTGCCATGCCTGTTTTAGCATAAAAAAATGTATTTAAAATTGCCCAGCCCACTTTTTGCTGCTTTAGTTCACACAAAGTCATGGCAGTGCTCAATGATAAATCAAGATTTTTATTTAGCAGACACAAATCTGAAATGCTTTTGGTCTCTTTAATCATTTACTCCTTAGCCAAAGTACACTAATGTTTCTTTTAAAAAGATATGTTTACATGGGGCATGGTGCTAAAATCTGTGATTGTAATTTACATGTAAAATAACATTGTGATGTTATATCGCTTATATTTTGAGTACTTGAAATACCTAATATTTACATGCTTTTTCACTTTCCACATGAATCTGCTCATCAAATATAATCATGAACAAGCATATATATAAATATAATAAGGATGATAATAGCAATATATAATTTTATTTTTGTACATTAGTGGTTGTATATCTGTTTCATGTCATTTCTGTTTTGTTTTTTTTTACTTAACATTCAGAAAGGCAAAGACACATAATACTGAGGTGACCTAAAAGATGAACCAGAATAAAACAGTGGCATATTGGAACTGGTAGCTTTTCCATTCAATGCATCAAATCGTCCCTTTGTGTAAATTGGGTTACAATAATAATGAAACTTTGATGGGTTTTTATGTACTACTACATCACAAAAATAACGAAAAAAAAATGATTTAAACACTTTTGATGAGAAGTTTTTTGAGGTGGTAACATCTTAGTAAAATGACAAAGGTACAATGTAGAGAAAATATCAAAGAACTTTCTATAAACACACTTTATTTATCTCTTAAAAATAAACCTGTAAATAGAAAACAGAGACATAACACAAGTTTCTTAATTTTCGCTTTTGTCGACTGTCTTCTCTACATAGCCAGGCTTTGGCACCCTTGAAAAAGCATTTTCAGTGGGTGAAGACTATCTGTACCTAATCCCACTGATGTGGGAGGAGAAGAGCAGTCCAGTGAGTCAATAGAGTAACCAAATGGTGCAGAGCAAGTGTGATCTCAGACGAAACAGGAATTTATGTAAACATGGTTTAAGCGCCTTCTATTTGTGACTGCACAGGTTATGTGTTATAAAACTGCTTCTTCTAAAAAGAATATGTAGCAGACTTTGACTCAGGAAGGCTTTTTTTAATCAGGGAATATAAATAGAACTCTGAATTTAAGAGATACCCAGAGCTTAAACTAAATTAGCTATAGCTTTTACAAGGGACCAGACATGAGGTGCAGCTAGAGTAATCTTGACTTTAAATTATACTACAACAGCAGGAGGGAGGTTGGATGTTGTCTGTTCTACTAACCAAGTAGGTCTGTATTTAAATGTGAGTTGAAGTAAAAGAAACCCCATAAGTCCTTGTTAAATACATCAGACTTGTCTCATAGACTGGGGGAAAAAAAAAAAACATATCTGAAAAAGCCTAAAGAAGATTTTCAACTATCTTAAAACTACATCAATGTTAGATATCAGATATTGATATGAACCATAATAGCCAAATATTGGTTACCAAATTTGGTAGCCAAACATTTTTGTCAAGTTACATTGACAATCTGAATTAATTGTCAATATAGACTATGATTTTATTGCAAAAAATATTCTTATTCATTTCTTAAATGGCTACAGTTGGTAGCTGTGTTGCCCCACAGCAAAAAAGGTCCTCGGTTCGAATCCTTGCCTGTGTTCTTTCTGAATTGAGTTGCATTTTCTCCCCATGGATAAGTGGGTTTTTGTCACATTTGCTGGCTTCCTCCCACATTTCAAGTACTATTTATGTTTGTTGATTTTGATGTACTCTCAGCTTAAATAGAGCAAAACTACAAAACTATTCAGTCCATAGATGGATATTCAGTCCATAGATGGACTGAATATCAGCCCATAGATGGACTGATATTCAGTGTTCACTTACCTGATGTTGGGTTATTCAACTTTATGAATTTGTTATCCATTTTTGAGGATCTGCTGACCATCGGGTGACTAAAGATTAATCCTCTATATGATTCGCCAAGAAGTCAAATAATTACTAAACAAATTACTCAGAAAATAAGTCATGGCATCAGTTTCAGTGTGAAACATTATCCATGCCGAGGTGAGAAAATCTTCATGAGAGCAGACAGATGATCTATAATTTAAAATTAAGTAATGTTATAATCGGATCATTGTGTGATGGAATAATACAAGTAAAAAAAGAAGTCAGGTAATATACCTTTATCTACAAAGTTTATGTGAGGACAAAATATGTGCAAAGATCAATAATAAATTTATACTGTTTATCATTGTAAACAGTATAAATTAAAAGAGAATAATTTCGGGGGGGTTGCATAAACAAGACACATCTTTGGAGTATTAGCACAAGTATGAGTGCACTGAAAAGAATTTGATCCTGAAAAGCCTACTAACAAGTCATATGGTAGAGTACAATGGTTTCCTACAGTAACTGGTGCGTATGAGGAATATTCTCATGCCCAAAACAAAAATAATATCAGATATATACATTAAAATAAATGCTTTGCTTTAATAGAATTTTATTTAACATTAGTGACTTCTCTTTGGCTTTTAGAGAGGATAGAATACCAAAGTATAACATAGCAGGGGACTTTTTTTACTTTTATTGTCTACCAGTACCCTGTAATTTATATCCAGATAAAAGCTGTTCAAAGTCTATTTATTTACAGAGGTAGTGGGGGGGGGGAATCCTCCCTTTAACACACACACTTGCTGAATACCTTCACTAAATAATTGCACTAAATGGCTGCCCTGAACACTGCCCTTGATGCACAGCTCCATTGTATTTCACTGCAGTGGGAAATTATGATACCCAGGATGTAGAAATCCATTGTGTGCACTTGTGTCTTTTATTAGGGCAATAAAATCAAAAGCGCTGACCCATGAGGGCAACTATTCCTGTTGCTCCCAATACCGTTTGCCAAATGGCTGAATCAAATGCTTTGGCTTTCATTGGCAGCCACAAGAACTGATTTCCACTCTGCAGAAAACACAATGAATTGCTTGTGAGCCAGTAGGGGGAAAACAGTCTCATATGGCAGGCACATTTACATCAATTAATGCCTGAAGAATGATAAACATCATAAAACCTATGGAGTATGAGTTTATTTTAATGAACAAGGCAGATTTGACCAAAGCATCGGCTCTGGTCTTTTAAAACACTTTGGAAGTGAGAAAGTTCATGTTTATATGTCCGATTATTGGTCAACAAAAAGCAGCTGGGCTGAGTCGCAGCTAAATTACCAACTCCTGATTATCAACAGGTGTCGGCAAATTTATGCTGATCATGGTGGACTTTGTCGGCCATTACCAAAATGAGCTGATTATATCAGTGGTTGTAAAATCACCACAGTTCTGGAAGCAGATTTAACAACCTCCATTGTCGCATCATTTGATTTTCCACGGCATCAGTTAAAGTTCAAGCTTTTTGTTTTTGCTTCTTTTTTGACTCAACTTGAGCTAAACCAGGAATCTGTTAGGTCAGTCATTGAAGATAAATTAAGGACCAATAATTTATATTTTTGCATATCCCTTTAGTTTATATAATACAGAATATTTAATTACTATAAAAACTGAGTAGAGTTTAGATAAGCTGTCTTAATATAGGTTATGCTTTTCACTTCCTTGGTGAAAAGACATTATTTTGAAGAGGTAATGTCTTCTGATTTTTGAAAGAATTAGAAACTGATTACCACAAAGGCGTCTTAAATGAACACAGAAAATGTAATGTTTTGCTTAGGTATAACTAATTGACTTTAGACCTGTCGTAGTTCACACATTTAATAAAAAAACAATAGTTATCTTGTCTGACAAAAACCTCCAGTGGTTTTTGTTTTTCGTTGCATAATAATACTCTACCAGTGATGTATGTCACAGGCTTTTGATTATGACATGCATTTTATTATTGAGATATCTGCTTACATAATATTTCATTTGAAGAAATGATCAAACACAGAAAACAGATTATTCTGAAAAATAAAAAAAAATAACAACACTGAATTTCCTTTTTTAAAATATGGCTCATTAGACTGCAGCCATTTCCAAATACATTAATGTAACAACATCATTTCAATGCAGGATCTGGTTGCATCTTCCTGCTCATCCAGCAAATGGTATTCCTATTGATTACAGAAGGATAGGAGCTCTGCAAAGGTCATAGTTATTAAACAAGAATCCTCTCCTTGATCTATTGTTGGAAGATCGTTACATTGTGCATACTAAACCCTTATATTATGGAAAACAAAGCAGTGATAACAATATGCCCTTTGAAAACATAATAAAACTAGAAAAATGAACTAATGTGGTGTAAATTGAAACCACCAAGGGACTACCACAGATGAGTGTGAGAGCAAGCTTGGAGATATCAGAGGAACTGACAGAGGCTCCTCTGACCTGAGGGACAATTCACTTGCAGCAAATTAAAGAAATCATGGGAAGGTTGATTGTGTATTCAGTGCCAATGACTGCCTAAGTTCTGTTGCAGTAAGCAATTTCCCACATTGTGTAGAGAAGCTGAGGGGTACACTTCCTTCAGGGCTGCAGTGCACAGATAGGGCAGGCATTGCTGAAATTCTATTATAGCATAGAGCAGCATTTTCTACATCAATTTATCGTTTTAACCCTTGAAAAGGGAGAACAGCCCACACTGCTACATTGTATACTGTTGCCTTCTGGTCCCAACTTAAGGTGTGGGCCAGATGTAGGGGTAAAAGCACACTGTGTGGAGGAGCTGTCTGACAAAAAGGCTGTTACAGTATCTTGATACATAAACCCTTTCTTGTTCCCCGACTGTCAATCTTAGGGTGCTAAACTCCAGAGAGGGGAATTGGGTCAAAGGGGCCTTAAGTCATGTTTGATTGGTTGTGCATTCACTTTTGCAACCTGCTGGATTACCTTCCTCTTGCTTTCTATGTTTATACATTTAGGTAATGCTCCTTGGGCAGGGAAACACATTTTCAGGCAGTTGGCTGTGAGAAATATGTGTGGAATTGGAAAAAAATAAAAATAAAAAATCTGTTTATGCTAAAGGAGCAAGCTTTTCAGCATATATTATTTTATCATTAATTTATAGACATATTTGCGAAATATTTATAGCATTTTTTGATAAATTAAAACTTTTCAATTTAATCAGCCTTCTAGATGTTGACAGTATTGATAGGCATGATAATTGAACACAGAAGTAATCTGATACAATACCCCACATCAAATTTTACAATGAATGCAGCTAAAATTAGAAGGTAAATATGACTAACGGCATTTTTGCTCTAATTTTGTCAAATAGGACACTTTCTTCTATGGTATCCTCACTCATTAACAGCTAAGGCACAATGGCTAATGAGCATGAAGTAGTGTAGGTGATAGGCTAATAAAGATCTAAACAATAGATGTAAACAGATGAACTGTTACAAATCTAGAGGAAAGCACTACATTTAACTGAATCCTGACACTTTAGTGATCATAGCTCTTGTCTCAGCATTGTCAGATAAATCCAGATGTGTTTATCTAGTCATGCAAGGGATTCATTGTTTAAGAATATCTCAAACCAGCTATTTCAAAATTTTGTTGATGGATCCCACTTGTGAACTAAAGTTCCTAACTTACATACAGAAAAGTATTTACACAGCAGTGACACCTAGTAGTACAACTGGCAAA
>CAEFZY010070409.1:0-19666 GCA_903066815.1 Brachyrhaphis roseni
TTTCTCTTTTGTTTTAAAAAAAAAAAAAAAAAAAAAAATATATATATATATATATATATATATATATATATATATACATCATTTCCTTGTAGTTAGAACAGTTTTCTAATTTTCTTTCTATATCATAATAGTTATTCCCAAATAATTAGCCCAAATACTTGTAATTAGTTGCTGTTTATATACTTTTGCATCTTGATAGTTGTTGTGCCTTTTTATTAAAAAAGAAAAAAATAGTTCTGTTTTATTTTTAATTATTCTTTCTCCCATTAAGTTTTGCCATTTCACATATTTTGTACATCAATGTCCTTTGCAAATGCTGATATAAAGTCAGAAATAAAATGTTTACACCAATAAAGAAATAAAAGTTTCACGTTTGATTGGATGTACGGTGATTTACTGTAACCGATTCACCTCATGTATTTTTTTGTTTTTACTTTCTATAAAACTCAAAATTCTTAGTGTATTTTTTTATGTAAACAAAATTATCAAAAAGAAATTAAATCAGGTTGTTGTTTTCATCAATGACCACAAGAGGGCGATGTCCTACAGTTTGTTACTTATGTCCCATAATTCCACGCGGCCGTTACCTTTTAATCCGGATGCGGAAGTGCGTAATCCCCACAGTGTGAGTGGAGAGCGCGTGTGTGTGTGAGTGACTGATGAGTGTTTGTCTGTCTGTCTTTCTGTTATAACCTACACAGTGATCTTATTTGATCCGACCTGAGTTGGGCTCTGCTCCGGTCGGAGATGATAGGAAAAGCGCTCTGCAGCCTCCGTGGCGGTGAGCAGCCGGCGAGAAACAACCCTCACAGGGCCTCCACGCTTCGTGCTGTGGTCAGAAGTGATGAATTGATCAGATATACTAGTTCTGGTTGGGCCCGAGCTTTGGTTCGGGCCTCACGATGGACAATGAGTCCAGAGGCGATTCTGATCTCACCACAGCCGAGGAAAAGCGAGGAAACCTGGACACGGTTCCCAAAGCATGGAAAAGATGACTGACTTTAGTTTCAGTGTCGTCCAGGTCTGATTAAGTAAAGAAAACAACGCTTTCTGTTTTCAGCATTCCTGCCCCGCACCTCATACTCTAGTTCTATCCTCCCTCATGTAAGGAGCCTTGGGGCTCCTGCGTCTCTACCTTCACATCTTCCTTTCTTTGTTCATTCCTAAAGTCCCTCCCTTTCTTTACTTTCTGGTGTCCTACAATCCTTTCCTTGTTAAAATGGAAATAAAATATGTTTTCTGCATAAGTTTTTTTAATGGGACAGGAACTTTACCCCATACATGTCCTTCATTGAAGAAGTTCAGGTGTGAGCAAAGTGACAATCGAACAATGCAGTTGTGTAAAAGTAGACAATTAGAAGTAACACACTGTGAAACAAGGGCAAAGTTACAATAAGAAAAGGCTGCAGTTTTTAAAAATGTCAAAAAGTCTGATTCAAAGAAATGCACAACTGAGTAGAGTAACTACAAACATAAACATGGGCATGTATATTTGTAAAAACCAGACTATAAGAAGTAACTGGAGGAAAAAACTCAAATTGGAATGTGCAAATGACAACAGAAATCCATCTATCCGTTATCCAACATGCTTATCCTCTGAGGGGTTGCCTGCCTGCCTGATTGATTGATTTGGCTGCTAAAAAGAGCATGTTGGTAGTCATATTATGCCAGATATTGAAGCTGTGTAATAGTTTATATTAAGCATATATCATTTCAGGTGCAGAGTGGCCTGCGCAATCCGGTGGACACATTGTGTTACAAATACCTCAGCCTGCTGTAGTTTTTGGTTTGTAAACATCACGGTAGAAGTTTTGGACGCGTAGCATCGGCAGATGGACATAGCCATCTATCCGTGCTACGGTAGGAAAATCTGACGAGGTAGCACAGAAGGTCAGAACACAGTTCTTATGCGACAGCAGCAGCTGATCGCCATGACAGAAATGTAAACAATGGAGGGAGGAGAGAGATGCACATTTTGTTGTTGGAAAAACAGGAACTACTTAGAGTTTCTGTCGCCAAGTCCGATTATATTATAAGCAGTTTTGGGCTTGTTTTTTCTAAAGTCACTTGCAAATTTAATGAGTCGCGAGCTGCGACTCTAAAATCCTACAGAGTTTTCCAGACAATAGTGGAACACACAAAAACATGCAAAAATTACTAACGTTTTTTTTTGTACTGTTGTAGGCATTAAACAATCTCCCCTTCAGCTCAACCTATAAGTAGGTTGAACTAGAGTTCAACCTACTTATAGGTTGATGTTGCCATCATCAATCTATAGGTTGATGTTACCACAGTTACCTCAACTGTGGTAACATTTGATATAAATGTTGCCACAGTTGATGTTCCCGTCATAAAATAACTTGCAATTAAGTATTGGCAAAGCTCAATGTAATTTTCACAGGAGGTGGAACATTATTTTCAACAGCTGCTGAAAGTAACTAAAATAGGTTACTTTTAATGTAACTTAGTTACTTTCCAAATCAAGTAATCAGTAATGTAACTAAGTTACTTTTTCAAGGAGTAATCCGATAAGTTACTTTTTCGAAGTAACTATGGCATCACTGCTTTTAGGTCAGAAGTAACATGACATACATCATCCAAAAAAATCAGATTTTTCTCCTCAGAGCAGATTTTTTTTTTTTTTTTTAAATCACAAATCATGAACTATATCTGAACAAGAATGGTTGTTAACGGCATAATGGAGGAGCTTTGTTGTGATGACGCGGAAGGAAAGAGGGAAAGTTCAAGGCGCCAAATTGCAAAGTCAATTGTTTTTAAGCTATGTTTGACATGCAGCATATTTTAGAGAAGTGAAGGCAACATGGGTACTTCACTGTGCTATGAAATGTAACCATCTCCCTGGGAAATACGTATTACCGCAATACCGCCACTTAAAATAAAAATAAGTAAAAAGACTACAACTCCCAGGTATAGAACTTTTCCTTTGACGTCATAATTTGTGTACACACGTGACCTTAATGGTCCAATCGCGTTTCTCGAAAACCTTAGCAAGAAGCGGGAGTGCGGCTACTCTCCGAATCTCGTCTTGTTTTCTTCCAAATTCCTTTTGTTTTTCTCGTTATGGCAGAGCCCAGTAAGAGACAGCGGCTTAGCCATATCACCAGCGGCTCACAGACGGCTTCTGCGAGCTTACCCAGGCGGCCCGAAGGAGCAGGAGAAGCTGGTTCCTTTGTGGAGGGCTCCATACTTCGCATCACGATGAAAAACTTCCTGTAAGTCGTGTTTCCAGCTGCTGAGACCAACGGCTGTGCACTTAAACTGCCGCTGGAGGAAAAAACAAAACAAACCAGAAACTTTTAGTTACATTGAGACAGAGGGCTGCCTGGCTACCCGCTAACACATTAGCTACGGCTAATGTTTAAAGTTTATTAAACTTCTAAACTCTTTATATATGAACAAGTCTGAAATGAGCTACAACAAACCAGCCAACAGGTTCCACAGCAGAGGCACTAACGAACCTATTAAACTAGATAACTCTGGCTCATAGTCAGGACACTAGCTTTTCTACAAACCTTTCATGCATGTTGAAGTCTTTTATTAAATCATGTGATAGACTGTTACTAGGGAGATAGCATATAAGTAGAAGTAAAGAAGATTTATTGATACTTGGATTCCAGATTATTTAACTAATTAAAATCTAAAAACTATCTTAATACATTTATATTCAACCCCCTTTCACTCCTGAATAAAATAAGAAAGCGACATATCTCATAATTCAAATATTAGCTGAAGAAATTCAGATATCTCATAAATTGTAAATACAATCCTCTTTTGTGTAATTTAATCTCAGTTTAAATCCAGCTGTTTATTAGTGAATATTAGTAAGCAAACGGCATCATGAAGCACACCAAACATCATTAAGTTGCAGAGAGGTTATAGAACAGATTTGAGCGTCACATTTAGCATTGTTTGGTTGATATTTTCTAAATTAAATTAGTATAGCAACTCTGTTAAACTATCAAGATATGGCTGTCCACCTTCAGACTAACGAAAGGGGACCAACAATCAGAGAAGCAACCAAGACACTTGCAGTAAATCAGGACCTGCAGAAATCCACAGCTCAGGTGGGAGAATCTGTTTTTCAGGAGAACTATTAGTCGCACACGCCACCAATCTACCCGTCCAGTAAAACAGAAGGATTGCACTGTTTAAGAAGGTAGAGAGAAGCCTCTTTTATACTTGCAAAAATCCATACAGTGAACACAACAAACGTGCTCTGATCAAATGGGACCAAAATGTAAATTTTTGAACCACATGCAAATAAACTAACACAGAGCACACCAATCCCCACGGTGAAACAGCACGCTGTAGGGAGGATGTTCTATAGGGCAGCAGAAGATACAAAACTGACTTGTATATTCACTTTGTAGCAAGACAGCGAAAGAAGGGAGTGGTTTAGATGGAAGGACTTGAAAATTGCTGTTCACCAGGCCTCTAAATCCAGTCTGACTAATAATTAGTTGTTTTGCAACAAAAAGTGGTCATAAAACCGCAAACTAGGTTGTTGGGGCTGTAATTGCATTTAAAAGAGATTTATTAAGGGATGTATTTTATCACATAAAACCCCAATGCAATACATTACTTGAAGCTGTAACATGGAATAAGTTTTCAAGGGGCTTCCATTCATTTGTAAAGGATTTGTAAGATTCACTTTAGTACAAATACAATCACAACATGTTACCATTGTTATTCCTATTTTGCATGTTAGATGCTTTAATCTGGTTAAAACCTTGTTAAAAAGTTTACACAATCCCATAATTGGGACCACTTGCTTTCCATTGTATGCCAGCAGAATTAGAAAAGTGGCTTGAATATTTTCTTCATCTAAAACTAACTGAACAGAACCAGACAGAGAGAAAGAGCCCAACACATCATCAGTCTTTATCAAGGTTGATTATCAGTTTGATTTTTCACTTGTGCTCTGAAATACAACAGGACAAACTTAGATGTGTCCTTTTGTGCACTGACAGGACATACGACTACTCTGTGGTGCATCCTGGACCGAATCTGAACATGATTGTTGGAGCCAACGGAACCGGAAAGTCCAGCATTGTGTGCGCCATATGCCTGGTTCTGGCTGGCCGGACTGTAACTCTGGGCAGAGGAGACAAGGTAAAAAAAGTAGAATCCCATTCAAGGCTTTATGCATGACATATCTGTTTTGACCTTTATTTTTAAATATGTGTTAGACAGCTGATGTAAATAATGCAGATATTAAATATTTTTGGCAATTAGTTGTTGGAAGCTAATATTGTTTGATCTGTGTTTTATAAATATTTATATATAAATGTAAAGGTCAGTATGGAGCCTAGCTTTGTGGAATCCACTAAACTAATGACAGTTTGTATTATTTCCACTTTACCCTACTTTTTCTAAAGAAAGAACTATAATGTCAATATTATTAAAAACACATTAGCATTTACAGATGAAAACTACATATTTGCCTTTCTATTTTACACCTATCATTTTTTTTGTAGTTCATGATTATTAACAGATTTGTTTGTGTGTTTAGGTCGGGCTTTATGTGAAACGTAGCTGTCAAAAAGGTTTTGTTGAGATAGAGCTGTAAGTCAACGCTTTCATTTTACTAACACACCTTTTCTTTTTAAGAAAGTTCCAGTGTATAGTCTTGTTGCTAAATTATTAATCTTTTATGTGGCCAAAATGTAACTTTTTATTGTGTAAATTCATATCGTTTTGCTTATAAAGGTTTAAAAATGGAGGTAATTTGGTAATTAGCCGAGAGATCCACGTGGAGAACAATCAGTCGCTCTGGATGCTAAATGGTGGAATCAGCAACCAGAAAAAAGTGGAGGAGGAGGTGAAGGCTCTCCAGATCCAAGTCGGCAACCTCTGCCAGTTTCTACCTCAGGTAGGTTGATGTAGAGTTTTATTAAATAGCTTTAAAAAAAGACTTCCATCCCTTTGGATTGTTTTATGTATTATTACATTATAGTTTGAGTTCTTAATGTATTTTATTGGCAGCTTGATATGGCCATAAGTGTGAAGTGAAAGTAAAGTGATACATTGTTTTCAAAACCTTTCACAAAATCCAAAAAGTATGTTGTATATTTCTGTTCAACAATGATACCCCCAAATAAAATGAAACATAACCAAAGCCTTCAGATGTGGAAAATAAAGTTTTGAATGTTTCCCCCCACATCAGTATCAAACCTTTCCTCAATCCTTTGCAGGAAAAAGTTGGAGAGTTTGCAAAGATGTCCAAAATTGAGCTTCTTGAGGCAACTGAGAAGTCAGTTGGGCCACCAGAAATGTACGAGTACCACTGCGAGCTCAAAAACTTCCGCAACAAAGAACGAGAACTGGAGGTACGAAAGAGACGATTAGATAATCCTGTAATTTCTGTATACAAGGTGTCATGAAAGTTACAACGTTGGAACGGGTTTCTGATGCCTTGGGTTGTTTTTCTGTAGAATGTTGTGAAGGAGAAGGCGAGCTTCCTGGAAAAGGCCAAGCAGAGGAACGAGAGGAACAAGATCGACGTAAACCGTTATTACGAAAAGAAAAGGCACCTGGATGTCATTGAGTTGCTAGAAAAGAAGAAGCCGTGGGTGGTGAGTTGTGGAGACGATGCACACAACACAAGAGGGAAGGGAAATTCAGTCCAGTCGTGAAATAACTACTCTTTTGGCTGTGGGACTAGGAGTACGAGACTGCACGTAAGGAGCTGGAGGGCCTGAAGATGGAGCGGGAAGAGGCCAAAAAGCAGCTGTCTGCCCTGAGGCAGGCGCAGGCGCCCATGTTGAAGAAGATCCAGCAGATTGACGACCAGCTGAAGCCCAACGAGGCGCAAATGAAGGCCAAGGTGACAAAGTTATGAATATAATGATGCCTTTTCTGTCACATTTATTTTCTGTACTTTCTGTAACTTCTTGCTACAAGTGATTTATATTATATTAGAAAATTAAAGTAACTTAATTACAGTATTTAAACATACTAAATTTGGAAGAATAGATGGAAAAATAATTGGAATGTTATTCTTCATATCCTATCCCATTCTGTTAAACTTCTGTCCACCCTTCTGTCATCCATTTGTTTTTCCTACCAGGGGATTAGTACTTAAATTTCTATAATCTTTGATTATCATTAAAATGAGGTTTGTCTTTCAGACTGCAGCAATCAAAGACGCCTCTGTGAAGTGCAAACAGAAACAAGATCAGCTGGATCGGAAACACAAAGAGGCAAGACCGATTCTCCGACAAGAAACGTCACTTGTTTGATCTTTTTTTAATAAAAAAAAAAGAGAGTACAACAAAACAGAAAAACACAGGCATGAAGTAACGTTCCGCACGACTCTCTCTCCTCTATAGATCGACGACATTAAACAGAACCTGCGACTGAAGCAGACCGAAGAGGAGGACCACCAGAAGCGGATCAATAACACCAGACGGACCATCGAGGACCTGAAGTCGGAGCTGGCCAAAATCGGCGACCAGCCAGACGTGACACCACAGATCAACGCCGTCAACATGGAGCTGAGGCGCATCCAGGTGGAGAGAGCTAAGATCGAAGGAGAGAGGGCGGACCTGCGCAGGGAGGGCGACAACATCAGCGCCGAGTCGAAAAGTCAGATTTCAAAGTTGGATTTAGAAAAAAATAGTTTGCAGAAACTTTTTTTTTTTTTTTAAATAAAGCTGCACAATTTGCAATTCTTGCAAACATGTTTTTATTTTTTTGCTTATTTGTAGTGTTGGTAAGGAAGCTCAAGGACATGAACAACATGATGAACGCCAAAGAAGAAAAGCTACGAGGACGCCACAGGGATACACACGCTGCCCTCCAGTGGCTGAGGAAGAACCGAGAGCTCTTTGAAGGAAATGTCCATGAACCCATGATGCTGGTGGTAAGTCCCACTCCTATAGTCTAGAAAAGATGGTTTATATTTAGCAAAAGTCAGAAAAAAGTGCTGATTTCATACTAAACTGAGTAGCTGAATTTGATCAAAAATCTCTGCATTATTATTTGTGGTTTTTGCTTTGGGCTTCAATTGTAAATCTTCCTTCTGTCCCACAGGTGAATGTAAAGAATCCAGAATTTGCTAAGTACGTGGAGAACCACATCTCCTTCCACGACCTGCGGGCGTTCGTTTTCCAGAGGAAGGAGGACATGGAGAAGTTTATGACCGAGGTCCGGGTTGTGCTCACTGTCTAACCTGCGGCTTCGACATTTCCTCTGACTGAGTCTAAAAGCAAAATTTGCTTTGCGACCACTCCTTGTCCACAGGTCCGCGACAAAATGAACTTGAAAGTTAACTCCATTTCTGCTCCACTGGAGTCGTGTTCGAAGCGGGCGCCATCCCGAAACATCGAGTCCCTGAGGTGAGAGATTTTATTTTCCTGAAGGTCAAATTGTGTAATGTATACCGACTGTCTGTAGGCTTTGTCCCAAATAGATTGTATTAAATGTCCCTGAACAGGGACCCTGTGGAACATAACTTTGTTCATTTTTCACACAAGTTTAACAAAAGTGGTCTAAGGTGTATATGAGATGTCTGTACCATGATTTTGTGAAAAATAAAAAACTACATTACCAGACTTTTGTATTTCTAAAGTCAGGAAGGTTTAAGGGACTTGATGACTTCTACAGATTCAAGACAAAGGGCTGGTCTTACCCACACTCCTTATCTCTATGAATATTTTATTAATTAGGGGCTTTAATGATGCATTTGAGTCCTTCTTTTTCTGGTTGGTCTGATTATGCAAAAAATTTAAATGAATTTCATCAACAAAGTTCATAATGGGTGGGCCTTATATTCAAAACTGTGCACCCAATAGTTTTCTAACTATTGAACTTGTTTGTATGAACAGATTTCACAGATTAGCATTTATTATAGTGGTTTAAGAAACGTTTACGTTTGCAGACGTTTTGGCTTCTTCACTTACCTCCGTGAGATGTTTGATGCTCCTGATGAGGTGATGAGTTACCTTTGCTTCCAGTACAAGGTGCACGATGTGCCAGTGGGAAACGAACAGACCAAAGCTCTCATCAAAACGGTATGATCCTGTTCTTATTTCTGTCCAATCTTTTATAATACTTTCAAATTAATTCTGGGGAAAATATGTTAATTCCCATATAAGCCCGTCGCAATAAGGAATTAATCAACTAATCACATATAAATGAAAATAAGCTCAACAATTTCTATTCAGAAATTGAGCTCATTTTATATTTTTTGAAGGACATTTTTGTTTATAGAGATATTAATCCATTTTATTTATTGTTTTTGGTTGTCGTATGTTATTTTATTTAAGATTCCTTCCAGTTCCAATGTTAAGTGTTCCTTACAAATTAAAGTTTGTTGGTCTTTGAGGCGGAGCAAATTTGCATTATTTTGCAATTTTGAATGTAATGCTCGAAAATGGACTCAAAACAATATTATCATTTATCGCAATAATTACTCGGACAATTTATCGTCCAGCAAAATTTGTTATTGTGACAGGTCTATTCCAAAAATGTCATTTTAATGTTATGTAACCAACATGGTGCATTTCTCTAGATTTTTTTTTTTTTTTAAAAGGAAGCATTACCTTTCTATCAAATTTCTGTTTCCATTTTTAGAAAGGTCTCTACCTTATTGTTTTCAATGTTCTCTCAGGTGATTGAGGAGCCCTACCTTAGGGTGTTATACACAACAGATGAGAGGTACACTGTAAAAAGGTCCTTCTATTCCAACAAGATAAGTACCAGCAACTCGGCAGTGCACGCCTCTCAGTACCTCTCAATAACAGTGGATGCTGAGGAGAAACGGCAAGTGGAGCAGCAGATGAAGGTAAGAACTTCATATTAAAGCAAACTTGAAAGCAAAACCCAAACCCTTAACTTCAGCCATCATGGTTCGGGAGTCTTGGTTCAAATACAGAATGTTGGGTTTGTTTCTTAGGACTTCAATCAGTCTTGTTCATCTCTGTTCCAATTAGGCCTGTCAGTCAAGACTGCGAGAGATTGATGAGCAAATGAAGGCCCTGCAGCAGGAGGCTGCCGCTCTGGATCGCAAAGAAAACGAACTGTTGTCAGAGAAGAAACGTCTCTCTGAGCTGAAGGGGAAGAGGAGACAACTGGAACAGAAAATCAGCACAAAACAGGACAGGTAAGCCTGTGGGGACAGAGGGGTGTTTTTTGTAAATATTGATATATTTTCATACTTTAATGAAAGCACATCTCTTTAAAGTGGCATAGATGGGGCAAATTTAAACTTTAAGAACAATATAATCCTTTTATCTTATGTTTTTAGTCTGAAGCACATGGAGCAGAATGTTGTCGATCTGAAAAAAGTTGAGGAGGAAACTAAAGAAAAAATTAAGGCTGTCAATTTCCTGAAGGTCACCATAGCTACAGCAATCGTGGCCCAAATGAAGGTATGAAATATTCAACCTTGAAACAAAACACGTTCAAGATCATCCTGTGTTTCCTATATGTTGGGGTTTAAAGCCCTTAAAGATCTGCCATTTCTATAATGCAATGTGTTCACATGCTGCAGAGCAACACTACATTCTGCACTGCGCATTAACACTTCCACCATATTCTCATCGTCTGCAGCTGAGAGCCAAGCTGACGATGGAGAAGGTGCATCTGGCTTTGGAGATGGCGGGGTTAACAGCAGAGAAGAACAAGCTGGAAAACGACTGCAGGGAAAGTGCCTCTGAATTTAAAACCATGGAAGTAAGCATAGCAACGCACCACTGGACTGCTGCCGCGTTTCTACCGAGGCTCTGTTAGCACGGCCTTCGTTTACCTTCTCATTGCAGCAAAGATGCAGCCGTCTGGAGCAGAGGAAGGTCCAGCTGACTGAACAGTGCAAAGGCCTGTTGAAGAGGGCGAAGTCCAACTGCCGGATGCAGCCAGACGAGGCGTTATCAGAAGACCTGCGCCATGTTAGTCTTCATCCTCTATCTTCATATCTTCTGACAGAACATTGTCCTGGTCATATGGCGTGAAAGCCTTTTGTGGCTGATGTATATTTATTAGCTGTTATGTTTATGCAGGCTTTCAGCAAACTGCCCGACACGCTGGATGAGGTCGATGCCATGCTGAACGAGGAACGCTCCAGAGCCGAGTGCTTCACTGGTCTCAGTGAAAGTGTAAGCGAGTCAAAAACCTGTTTAACTTGGCTATTTTTAAGAAAACCGCAAGTAAAAACAGCGATTTTGTCACTAAGCTTATTATTGTGATTATTTCACTGCAAAAACACAAAACCTTAACTAGTAGTTTGGTCTAGTGAAAATGTCTTAGTTTAGTCTTATTTCAAGTGTACTAACTTACACATGGCTTTCCAACAAGATGTATCAGCTTGTTTTAAGTAAATAATTCCTTAATGTTAATTAAGAAAGTACTAGATACACTGGCAAATTATTTCACATATGACATGGGGAAAATGTCTTATCGATGAAATAATCCACCAGTGTAACTATTACTTTTTCAATCAATATTAAGGAATCATGTACTTAAAACAAGCTCCTATTGCTGGCTGAAGTTACCTTTAAGTCAGTTTTGTCTTTTTTCATGTGATGAAGATATTTTTACTAGAAAGTAGACCAAGAAGCTTTTGTTTATTTGCAGTTTTCTTGTGTTGGAGTGTAAACATTTGTCCTGTTTGACCCTGTGCTGAAGGTTGTTGAGGAGTACAACAGGAGAGAGCAGGAGATCAAACATCTGGAGAAAGAGCTTCAAAAAAAGACAGACTCCTTGAATGCCTACAGGCAGAATATATCTGAGGTGAATCATGCTATGAGAAGCAGTTCTCTTGAATGTGTGTTGTCTGTAGTTTTTCTAACAGTGGTGCGTGTGTTACAGGCGAAGGAACGCTGGCTGAACCCTCTGAAGCAGCTGGTGGAACAGATAAATGACAAGTTCAGTGACTTCTTCCGCTCCATGCAGTGTGCAGGAGAGGTGGATTTGCACTCAGAGAACGAGGTAAAAACAATCAGGGGCAACACAAACTACAGAGATAAAGAATAATCAATGATCAAGAGCTTTATTCTAACAACTGTGCGACTTTTAAGTATTAGAATCAATTATTATGTATGTAGATTGAACCATATTTTAAATAAAAAGGTGAATATTCTCAGATATTTTCCTGGCCATTTTGTGCTTTTAAAACATCTTGCACAAACCTTGTTGATTGCTTGACTTTTGCCTACTCTCAAATCCGTTTCGGTTGAACTGTTTCACATTTGCTGTCGTGCTTTCCTTCAGGAGGAATACGACAAGTACGGGATCCGCATTCGTGTGAAGTTCCACAGCAGCACGCAGCTTCACGAGCTCACGCCGCACCATCAGAGCGGAGGAGAGCGCAGCGTCTCCACCATGCTTTATCTGATGGCCTTGCAGGAGCTGAACCGCTGCCCCTTCAGAGTGGTGGATGAGATCAACCAGGTACACTTTGTTCTTAATTATACTTTTATTTACAGCATAAACAACAGCCTGATGTGAAATCGAACTAAAAGGTGCGGCAGAAAGAAATGCAGCTGGAGTAAGTGTCTTAGATGAGTATCTCTGCATGTGCGTTTCATTTCCTAGGGAATGGATCCTGTAAATGAAAGGAGAGTGTTTGACATTGTGGTCCGGACCGCCTGCAAAGAGACGACGTCTCAGTACTTCTTCATCACGCCAAAAGTAAGTATGTCTACTTGATTGACCGCAGTTTGTGTGTGTCACTTCCTGTTCTACAGAGCAGCTTTTGTGAACTACTCGACCACCAAATTTAATTTGACCTTTTTTTTATTATTATTTATCTCATGACCATTTTGTGTTTTAACTTAATATTTCTTCCCTCTAAATAAAAATCTTTGTATCTCAACAGTTCTTGGATAAAAACCTGTTGTTTTCTGTTTTGGCACCCATTTTGTTTTTTTCTCTCAGGTTTTAAACTCTTAGTATTTTTGCTTCTTTTTTGTTGGCAGCTGCTGCAGAATCTGCAGTATGCCGAGGAGATGACCATTCTCTGCGTCCATAACGGGCCTCACATGCTTCCTCCCAACGAATGGGACAAAACGGCTTTCACCCGACGCCGCCTCCAAAGAAAAGCCAGGGCATAAACCCAACACGGCTAAACGTTTCGAAACTGGCACTGAGATATTTTACACAGGGTTTAAAATTGCAAGTTGTTTAGTTTTTCATGTCAATACCCTGCTTACATCTTTGACTTTACGTTTTATTTTCATGGTTAACTAGACAGAGATTTAAAGTCACTATTTACTGTTTGCACATTTCCACTTTCTGTTCAGCATGTTTTGCATGAGGCAATAAATGTAAGATAGTGTGATAATATGTCTAAATAAATTGTTTTGCAAGTCAGTGTACTACTCTTTTATAAAAAGGAGACAAGCAGAAATGTCCAAAACTACTTTTTTTATGATGTCTTGGAAAGACTGGAGGCTCAGAAAAATTTAAATTGAGGATAAAAGAGAATAAAAGAAAAATCAGAATTTCTGGAAAGCTAAATGGGGATGACACTGATTTACATTTAGATAATGATTTCCATTTTTGGTGAGATTTTCTAGCTACTTAATTGAACACAACTGAGTACAAATGGTAAAACATTTTTTGACAAGTTAATTTTGGATTTTGAAACAAAACTTAATGTCCTTGAACTAGGTTCAGTCTTGCATTGTAAAACCCATTTCTTTCTTAAACATATTATGAAATTCAGGTATTAATTTACAAGTTGTTTTTTTTAAGTCACGAGTATTTAATGCATCTCTATTTTCTTAGGAAAAACCAGCCCAGATTTTTTAGTTTTATAGATATAGACTGATCAGTTTATCAAAGAAAAAAACAACTGAATTTATTCTTTACTCCACTGCCAAATTTAAAGCAGCTTCAACTCTCTTCTTTTTCTACTTGGTGAATGTTTAGTATTCACCAAGCCAAAAGAAAAAAAAATTAGAGTATTGAATATGAAAATGATACTACGTTGTTCTGTTTTTGGTTTGTTTACGCAGCGTCAAAACAAAAAACTGATGGGACTGTTTTATTGTCTGGACTTCCTGGTTAGCAGCAGCAGTAGTTGGTGGTTCTTGAAGCCTCCTCCAAAGCTGAAGTTCTAATTGAGAAAGCAGAGCATCTGGGAATATTTTCCTGTGGTGGAAAATATTCACATGTTCAAATAAAATGACCTATTTACTTACTTTTCAGAATGAGTTGATGTTTAATCAAGTATTAGCTGCTCTATGTGCTGGTTTCATTACAACATTTTACCCAGATTTTACCCGTCATGTCAGGTAGTGGTAGGTGTTCCTTCTCGGGTCGACCCAAACTCTGATGCCTTTTTCTTGCTCTTGCTGTAGCTTGAGCTGCTTCTCTAAGATTTCCCTTTTCCTTCAAATAAAAAGAAATAATAATAATTACACGTGTTGAACTGCCTGAAAGTCCCCTGACACATCATCCCTCTCACCCACCGTTCGCCAACACTGATGGTTTCTCTCTGGCACACCATTTGATTCCTGCTCCAGAATAAGTCCTTATGGTGGTCGTAGATCGTACTCAGTTTGAAATCCAGGCTATCCCTTGGAGCCTGAGGATGACAAAGGAGAAATTTTCTTCTTTGAGTTCTGAAAGGGTGCTGGAGGTGGCTTTCTCTGCACAAACAGAGTAGCAAAATCTTTTTAATAAACAAGAAATGCAACGCTGCACTTGTAAGTATAGGAGGACTAACATGTCCAGCGTGATTAATTTAATAAATATGGTTTCCTGATGGTGGAAATTGTCAAGTGTAATTTATCTGCCATCACAATGTAAATTATGCCAAGTGTAGGATTTTCTTTTGTTTTTAAACTCTCATTGTGAACCTTAGTGACAAACCTCAACATATATGTACATGAACATTATCATTTACAGGTTTTACAAAATAGCGGGTCTGCTAAAAAACATATTTTTTATGAGAATATAAAAATTGGATTTAACTGCAATATAACACCATTTTATAGTTTGAAAGTATTAAATTACTGTGCAATAAATATTTATTTATTTATTTGAAGAAAAGGGTAAAGCCTGCAAAACCTGTAGCTTCTATATAAGTTGGTTTAAAGTATTTTTTTATTTATTTTAACTTTGTTTAATAATTTACACATAATTAAATTACAAGATCCCAAACCTCGAAAGTCATCAATATTGTTCAAACTCGGCAACAAATTGACGAAAAATGATTCAGGGGTCAACCGCGTCAGTACCCACACCCCTGGAAAAGCTTTTTTCTTTTTCTCTTTTTTTTTCACAAGAAAGTACCCTTTTAAAATGTGAAACAAATAAATGAATTGGTGAATCACTCTCTTTTAATACGATGTTTTTACTAAAACATTTAGTTGAAAAGCAAACCGCATCGCCGCCGTTACCTGTGGAGTGATAACAGTCCGCGTTAACTACCTCAAAGCTTTTAGCCCACCTGCCGATGGATGAACTCGTTCCCCAGGTTTGGAGAAGAAGGATTCGGATCCCGTGTCGACATATTGAACGGGTGAACGGAACATTAAACTGGCCCCTGCACTTTTGTTGCTGCAACCAGAGACCGTGTTGCGAACTCCCAACAGTTGCCTAGCAACCTGGTTTCCGGTTCGATTTTACACCGTCTGTTCTAAAGTTATAAATAAAGATCTTTTCCATCTCAATGATTAAAGCCCCCCTTGTCAAAATTATCTTTAAGATAATTAAAATGTAGACGTCATATTTGTAATACTGCATTACATTTTTCACAAATCTATGAATAAAATTCATGTTTTCCTTAATATTTAATATCATAAAATAAAGATTGGATATTTCTACTGACATTTAAATAAATATAAATATCTATGCTTAACATTTTTAACTGTTTTATTTTAGGAAAAAGTGAGTGAGAAGAGTGAACTCTTGAATGTTTGGCATTAAAAGCTTAATAGGGATGAAAAAGAAAGGGAACTTTCTTCTAATACAAAATTGTTGTTGATAGGGTTGAACTCCTTTTGCATCTCCTACCAGAACATCTGGGCCAATCACCTCTTCCTGTTTGCTCCCAGTAAACCACACCTCTCACAGCCAGGCACCAGGCACCTGAGGGCCCAGGTCGACGCTGCTGCATCACTTCAGCGCTGCCAGAGCTGAGATGGGTCACCTGAGGATCTGCGCTCTTTCTGCTGTTTTATCGTGGCTACTTTTTGCACACACCTCTGCAGATTTGCCCATGTGCAAAGGGGTGAGAAGATTTACACTATTGTTATCATCAGTTACCTTTTCCCCCCCCCCCTTGTTGATGTGAGCTGAGACAGATGGTGGGGTCGTGACATGCTGAAAGATGCTACAGTATGTTTGGATAATTTTATAACTAGCAGAAATATTCAACTAGCACCAAATTAAATATAATGCAAGAAGTGGAAGTAGTAATTTATAATACATTAGTGTTAAGAAATGCTTCCATTTATTTAAGATGGGGTTTTTGGAAGCTGTAACAACATTTTGACCTTCCTGATGTACTATGTGTGGGGCGGGAAATGTTCATAGCAAGGGTTTGTATTGCAATCTGCTCCCATCTGTTGTTATGGTTATTAAACACTTGTTTTACTACAATGTCCATATGCTGTGCTCGCACCACCCTCCCTTATCTGTTTTTGGTTTGCAAGAGAGCAGTTAATTTTCCTACCAGCCAAAACCGTTTTTATATCAGCCTACTCTGAGCCACAGTGTACTACAAGCAGCTTTAAAGTTCTACTGGGTCCTGTTATTTATTAGAAGGTAAATTTACAAGTAATCCTGAACAGGTGAGTCTGTTTCCATGCCAGTTTCTTTGACCATGAAGAACAGCTGTCACGATGACCCGTTGCCTTGGTTTCCCTCATGTTTGTTCACTGGAGGTGATTAAGTTAAGACCCATCTCCAGCTTGCTGCATTTTTACATTGGACACCCCCACTCAAACACGCTAATTCCCTAAAGCCGGGGCTTTAACAGAAAAACAGAGGTTTCTGCTGTTTCTGTTAACTATTAATCCCACAAAGCAGCGATTGCTCCCCCGAGTCACCTTACCTGGACGATTACACCTTGTTGTAGACCAGAGACCAGATCTACAGATTATGCAGAGCTCAGTACTCGTGGATTGGTTGGGGTGGCGTCACGTCCCAAAATACATCCCGTTGGGTGTGATCGGTTGAGCATAGCTAAAACCTTGTCCCTGCGCTGCTGCTGGTTCAAACAGCGCTCTAATATTTGTTTACTAAAGGATTGTAAGGATCAGCCTTTCTTCCTTCAGCTCAACAAATAATCCCTGAAAAACCGCTGAGCATCCTTGATAGGTTTAACAGTTGAAATGGCCCCATAGCAAATATTAGCCTAAACTTTTATTTGTTTAGGAGGCTGGCCTGGATAGAAGATTGAAATACCAGAAGTACATAATGACTCAGTAATCTCATTTTTACAAACTGTATTATCTTTTTTTTTTCATTCTTGGTTGGTGATCTGTATTGTTTTACTCCTAGGTGACTGGTTTCAAGCTGTTTTCTTTTTTCTTTTTTTTCCCCTGAAATATTTCCATCCTTTTATAAACACACTTTATGACTCTCCGTGTGAAAGTCACACCTGTGTTTTGCCTCTGCAGTCCGATTATCACTTTGAGTATACAGAGTGTGACGTACTCGGGTCAAGATGGAGGGTAGCGATTCCCAACAAAGCAGAGACATGCACAGGCCTTCCCGATCCAGTCAAAGGGACTCGCTGCAGTAAGTGACCACAGTGGTCTGGAAACCTATTTTACACATTTACTGTCCTCTACATGTTCAGTGTATAGTGCTTGCAAAAATATATCAATAACTGTTGATATATTTGTAATAACGGCAAATGCATTTTGGGGTGATTTCATCCAACTGATCGACAAAAAGTACTGAAGCATTGTGAAGTGGAAGGACAATGTTTTACATTGGTTTTCCAAATATTTTAAGTGTGTCATTCGTGTATATTTAGCTCAGTTTGCAGTAAAAGGTTTATAGAAGAGGGTAGTTTTAAAATGATATCTAAAACTTTGAAGAAATTCATGGAGCACTTTTCAGTTCATCAACTGAAAATGGAAAGCGTACCAAACTTCAAGCCTAGCAAATATGACTGTCCACCTAAACTGAGTGTTTATCAGAGTAGGAGCCAAGAGTCCCACGGTATCTCTAGAGGAGCTGCAGGAATCCACAGCTCAGGTGGGACAATCCTCATGTTGTGGAGGTGCTTTTCTAAGCAGGGAAGCTATTCAGATTTGACGAGAAGACGGCTGCAGTGTCCGGCCTTCAGATATTCTGGCTAACCATTGATTAAGACCACTTTAAAGAAGTTCAATAAACTCTGAGCCGCTGGTAGATCACATTTAAATGAATTAGAGAGGGCTTAAACCCTCTCTAATTCATTTAAATGGGTAGGGTAAGGGTTACTACCCAACCCTAACCCTACCCTTACCCTACCATATGCTAACAGTACCAGCTGTTTAAACATTTGTAACAGCACTGCTTGTCTACATTATTTTCATGTTTTCTTGTTTTTCCTGTGCTTAGCATTTTCTTGCAGCGAAGGAGAGTTCCTCGACATGCAGTCGCAGGAGTGTCAGAAGTGCGCTGCAGGCACCTACTCTTTGGGAACCAGCATTGCCTTTGACGAGTGGGACATCCTACCGAAGGGCTTTATTACTCATGGGATGACGACAAGTGAGGGGAATGCCTTTATAAACTGTTCCAAGTGGGTATAAACAGTAACTGGTTGTAATATAAAATATTATTTATGGTTTAAGGCTTTCAGTAAGCTGTTTCTGTTCTTGCAGCTCTACCTGGATACCAAAGGGTGACTATGTCGCCTCCAACACAGATGAGTGCACTGCAACTCTCTCTTATGCTGTGAGCCTGAAGACACTTGGAGCCTTGTCCTTTGAATATTTCTACCCGGACAACAGCATCTACTTTGAGTTCTTTGTAAGTGCAGCTGTTGTGTTACAGCTTCTGGTGTGCAAAAGGAAAATTGGGGTAAAGGTTCCCGCTCCTCTCTAGGTTCAGAACGACCAGTGTCAGGCCACAGATTCTGACAGCCGCTGGATGAGGATTTCAGAGACCAACTGGAGCCACTACAAGGTCCGTCCACTTCAACGCAATTCCTCATCTGTCTTCTCACAGACAAAAAGCTGATTCCTCCCTCCCCCCCGCCCTCTTCACATTTCCACTCTACAGATACAGCTGAGCACAGGCAACAATGTTCTGTACTGGAGAACCACAACATTTTCTCTGCTGGGCAGTGCTGTCAAGCCTGTGCTGTTAAGAAACATCCAGGTCTCAGGTACATTAAAGCTTCCTATTTGTGTGTGCAGGGAGAATGAACGTTTAGTTTTCTTCCCCCGACATCCTTTGTCTGTTAATGATTAATTGCTGATTGATCTTTTTCCTCCAGGGGTTGCCTACACATCTGAGTGTTTCCACTGCAAGCCAGGCACACACAGCTCGACAGCAGGATCCGCCCGCTGTGCCCCCTGCCCTGCGGATACGTACTCCAACAAGGGGGCCACCGTTTGCCACGACTGTGAATCAGACAGCTATGCTGGTACACTTTTTTAAAATTTTTTTTTTACATCTCTTCTACACACCTTTATATACTTACTTATTTGCACTTAAACAATGTTGCCAGCATGCGACGTAGAACATTTGGTGC
>CAEFZY010070412.1:0-12529 GCA_903066815.1 Brachyrhaphis roseni
TATAATAATAATATTATTTTCACACACACACACCTAAGTGCTGCCAATCAATTATAAAATGTAATCAGTTGTGATTAATCACGATTAATCACTATGCCTAACTTTTAAGCTTGAAATATCAAACACCATATGCCACCATATGCAGGTTTTTTTTATTATTATTAAATTGTTTTATTGTCTCAAACGTAACACATCTGAAGATTCTCACTTTTCCAGGTTTTTATATTCAAGAAGGTTTTAAGTATTTTGTGTTAAGTGCTAATTTAGAAACATCCCTCTCCATTTACTTCCTATGGGATTTGTGCGATGAGGCGACAGTTGCTTTTCCTCATCTAGCCGAGCGACAGGCCGGCGTAATTTGTGCGTTTAAATTTTCGACGGGAGAGTGACGAAAATTGAACATTTTCATCTTGTGTCACTGTCTGCTGACGCGGAAAGCTTTCAACCTTTCACCTTTCGCCGTCTTACGTCGCTCCCCGTGTTTTGGTGCAACCGCAGGCGCACGCCCCGGTTCTAGTCCCCGCAAAAGCAGTCCCTCACAGCTGCACTCAGGAGCACACGGTTATTCACCATCGTCGCAGCATGACGGTAAACATGGCAGCTGTTGTCAGACGCGTCGGATGAAATTTTTCATCTCTATCGGGACCGCAAACCCTCCCAACCGAGTCGTTGCTAAAAAAAGCCTTCAAGAGTTAATTATGTCTATTCAGAACTCTTTCTTTGGTGACCTTTCCTCACAGGAGGAATGACACCACTCTGCTCTCTTCACAAAGTTTATCTTCCTATCAAGAGAGCATTTTCTGTTTAATTCCACTTCTCTCCCTCTTTAACCTTTGAAACAGTGGTTCAGTATGCAAATCATCATCTTCATATTGTTAGCGAGGTGAATTAGCATTTGCCCCTCTCTCTTTTTTTTTTTTTTTTTTCGCCACATTATCTTACTTTGGGTTTACATAAACGTTCATTGTCAGGGTAGCAGTGACTGTTTGAATTATGCATGAGGTCCTCTCCTCGACTGAGTCCTAGAAGCAAAGATCAGCATATTTTTAGATGTTTGCCTGTTTTCTCAGCACATTTCACTTTTACAACGCAAGCCTCGTCTAAAACTCTGATAGTAACACAGTGCTAGCATGCACAGCCCCCGCTTTCTTTGAAAAATATGTGCATAATAGTCAAGATAAACTTATGTCAATTTGAAAAATGTTTTGATGTGTATTTTTATAGTATGAGAGATAAGCCGTGGTTTATTGCTTTGCAGATCAAATGGCTTATTATTAGATATAGGGGCTGTGGTGCATATTTGTACTCTCTCTTATCTCTCTTTTAAAGATTAGTGTTTTGAAAAATATCAAAAGCAAACCTCGCCTAAGTCAACTCATTATTAGAAAACACGAACACTTGCAGAGATTGATTGCAGAGATTGAACAGTGTGAGAGTTTTTGTTTTAGCAGGAAAAAAAAAGTCAATTACTTATTAAAAAAAATAAAAATTTGAGTCAGTTCTTCAAACGCTTAGTCTCTGCTTACTGCATTGTTTTTAACTGTGTTCTTTGTGTCGATTAAATACAAGATGAATGCGATAAAGAACTTCTGGGTGTTTTGAATAACTGAAACCAAAATGATTATCTTCCAAAATTTGACCCCAAACTGCAGCAGAGTTTTGCAGAAAAGAATGACTCAGCAAAAAGGGAGGTACACTTTGGTATAGCTGGAAAAAAACATTTGTATAGTTTCATCTTTTAGAATCTTCTGTCACTGACTTGCCTTGCAGCAACTGTATTCCAGCAGGTGTTGTCATTGTAAGATGGTCTGGTCTCCCCAGCTAGCAGAGCTGCACTGGTTTCTCCCTCTTGTTCTCCCATTCCTCTCATCTTCTTATGTTCAGTATGTGAGGGCTCAGGTGGCAGGTTTGCAATTTTCAAAGAAAAAAATATACTTTATTGGATGCCTTTTGAGTGCAGCTAAAAGTTTCACTCTTGTGTTCTAGCTGTCGTCTCGGTCTTTGGGAAAAGTAGCAGATTTCGCGAGTCCAGCCAACCTGAGGCTTAAACAAGAACAAGACTTTAAAAAAGTGGTCACATAGTGGGTCAAATCCGGTCTCAAGATTTGATACTACACTATGTTTCAATTAAAGTGTGGCTCTAATCTCCGTTGGTGCTTGAAGACTTTTGTGATTCATGACAAATCATTATCGACGTATAAATCAAATGAAAATTCTTCCTAATATTTAATGTAGCCTAAATTCTACATTTTTATTATATTAGGAAACAAAACAAGTTGCAATAGATAGCTAAAAATCACAAAAGTGCAAAACAGAACAAATTGACTAATAGCCTTATTTTTCTTTTTAAAATCAAATTCATAACATGGTTAAAAATGACTTTCTGTTTAAGTTTTTTACTTTGTTTTTTATAATCCCTGGCATCACCTGATGTTTGTGTTGTTTGGCCTGCCTCACTGCCTCTCTTTGGTCTTGTGTTTGGGTCCTGTTACCCAACGGCAACACAACCAAGAAAAAAAAAGCTATACATAAACACGCCCAAGTGTGTGTTGGGGGGGGGGGTCCTTTATCAGATTCTCACTATATCATGGTAGATCAATTTTACCACTACAGATTTAGGCAGTGTTCAAGTTAAAACAGCACGTCATCAAATATATATAGACCTCCTTAAAAGTTTTCCTGTGTATCTTTGCAGAACGAACAAACTTAAATTATTGAATGTTGTTTTTGTGTTGTTTTCCCTGAGAGGGTGGAATCTACTATTTATCCCGATTATGCTGATCAGAGTAGGGTTTTTTTGTTTTTCATCCAAAAATTATGAATTGTGACACATTAAAACTTCTTTTAATTCACAAAAAATAAAACAGTCAGTCATTATTACAAGACAATTTTTAATTTGATATACAAGGTTTGTATTGATGCTTTAAGTGCTTGAATATGCTTGAATTTCTTCACTTAAAATTTGTTGTTTCAAAAGTGCTTTGTACTTCATTTGTCTTTGTCTATGTGTGTTTTCTATTTTACATCACTTTTGCATTGCTTTTTGCTTTGTTTGTGGAGAAAATCCACATTAAACTAAAGATTTTGCACCCACTTTGAATTACATTTGTATGTGGTAAAAAATCCATCTGTCAAAAAAAAAGAAGGTTTAACAAGGTAATTAAAAGCCTAAAAAGTTATGCATGAAAACTAACCTGACATTCTAAAATGCCTAACGATGTAATGACTACCTTTTAGGACATAGCAAAGAAAAAATTCAAACAAAATGTCTGATTTTTTTTTTCTTTTTTAGTTTTCTCAGGTACACAATAAAAGCTTTAGCCAAAGACAAATTCCTTCACTGCATGCCGCAGCACTGTAATTCTGCTTGTCACAAACCTTTTTTTTTTTATTATTTTATAATTCAATTGCGTTTTTTTTGGTTTGTTTTCCTTTGAATACAAGTATTTGGCAGAAACATTGACAACTGCAGACACAGTAAAAACATGTAGCTGTCTGGGTAACTGGTGGGTGGCAGGCATCAATTGCCGTGTTTTATTTTTTTTTTCTTTTACCTATAAACATCATTCAAGTCTAGATATTTGGATCTTTTATATTCCACACATATTTAAGCTTATTGTGTAGTTTTATAGATGCTATCAAAAAGTGGGCTTGCAACAAGATAAAAAAATGATACTTGAGTGCAGTGTTGGGCTCGTAAAAATTTCAGTTTGTGATAATAAATATCTTTAAATTACTCTATTTTCCCTTAAAACAAGTCCTGCTGTGTTTTTTTCCCCCTAATTAACACTTACTTGATCGTGGCATAAAATGGCACAATGTGAATGAAACATATATTATACCTCCCAGTGTTGTAAAAAAATGATTTCATTAAGGATTTATGAATTAATTATTGAATGGTTGTAAAAAAAAGTTTGGAATGCCATTTTAACAAAAGTTGATTTTTCTTTGTACACAGTTTTATTATAGTTTGAGAGATTAATGTCCATTTTTCAAACAAACAATATTCTTGGTGGAATAAAAATAATACTTTTGGGATCTTGGGTTCTTTTATAGAACATTTTCTTACTTCCTAGCCATATTATCTCATCTTTGAATTCATAACTCCCCCAAGAGTCTTCCAAAAACGACTTATTGTTTGAGCAAACGGTACATTCAGCTAGGTAATCTGATGTTGCAAACATAAACAGCCAATATTCAACATTTTCCAAAAATATGTAAAAACATTGTCTTCAAATGAAAAAAGAAAAATGCATTGTATTCCCAGCATGAGTGTCAGGTTTCAGGCATTCAGGCATTGTTGTTGTTCCCTTGTTCATACTCTCATCTGTCTTTTGTAAGCAGCCGCCAGAGGAGCACTCAGAGCGCTGCATTGGTAATTCTGCAAACTGGACTCTAATAAAAATCACAGATCAGAAAAAAGCTATTCAACTAAAACGTAACCTTATAAAACATCTTTATTAGCATCAGAGCTATTTACTGGGGTGCTATCAAAGAAAATGACCATTTATAGATGGTACTCTGAGAGGGAGACAATGGACGGTAATGGCGTTGTGATGACTATGATTATGTTCCTGGAGAAAACAAAAGGGACGACTGAATTGATAATGTACAACATGTAATATTTAAAACAATGGGGACACATTTATGCATCTAAACTGGCCCAAACAAAATACCATTTTTTTAGCATAATCATCACCGGGTTTGAAAACTTCTCAAAAGCCTACTCATGTTATATTTTCCCAGATTAGGTGAAGAAGACGAATGGAAGTGACAGTTTTCTACTGCATACAAAATATACATTGACTACTTGACGTGTAAAAAAAAAAAAAAAAAATGGAGCAAGCTCCTTTGCTGTCACTGGTGTGATCTGCCTCGTGTGTGCCTGAGGGAGAAACATTTCATCGGCATCACTCGGCAGAATCTAAAAATCAAAGCAGAGGACCCCTGCCCGGTTACTGGAACATTTTCCCCTTATCTTACCCATCTTGAGCACTGGCGGGCAGATGTGGCTGTAAATGGCAGCACGCCCTCTGAAAATGAGTGTAATGTCTGTATCTTGGCTGAGAACACTTTGCCCTGTAGCATCCACCAGACATAGTAACTTTACACAGAGACTGATGCTGGTTGCCAGGTCCTGACTTTTTATCAGGTTCCCTAAAACACACTACAGCAGTCCTTGGGTGACTAATATTGAACTAACAAAATGTAATCAGAAAATGTATCCATTGCATAGAAAAAATGCTCACATGACACTGGGATATAACTGAATCAATTAAAAAGAGAATTTAAGTAATGCTGGGATGCTGTTTTGTCAGAGAAACATTGACAATAGGAATGCTGCTATTTTAATAAACAGAAGCAAATTTAATTTCTCTTCACAGTGATTACAAATAGAAGCTCATTTAATTAATCCCTTGGTGGTGGAAAAATCCATTGAACAGGCAATTGTCAAATTGTAACTTGCATGGAAGTAGCTGGTGGCAAGCCAGTTAGAGGTAAAATTTCAATATTCAAAATGAAAAAAAATTCAATGTTGCTTGAACACAAAAAAATATTGGTGATAATAAACAGAAAGTTATTTAATGTCCCTTAAGAGTGACCATGTATATGCAAGGTATAAAGAAGGCAAGGATATATTTTTGTCATTTTTGTGGTATGACTGTATGTGGGCTCTTTCCCCCTTTTTTACCCCGTTGTCTTTTCTTTGTAAGCTGCCAAACAGACAGAATTCTGGCAAAACTAATAGAAAAAGCTTTCAGAAATGATAGTACCTCTACAAGGCATCAGAGAGATCCCAACTGATGCTAACCGGGACTTTGAGACCAGTTCTCTACAAAGAGACTCTCCTACTCCAGATGGAAGAAAGAAATCCTTCAAGATTTTTTACTGCTTAGCTTCTAAAACTGTAAAACTGGTAAACATCAATATAAATCCTTTCAAAATTGCTTGAGCCTCGGAGGACAGATGGAGTCAAATCCACCTCAAAACAAAAACGTGGTTATGTTCACTTTGCTCTTCTTTGTCTTTGGTTGGACTTGGTAAATGCATAAAATCTTTGAGCCATTATGGAACGTGTCAAGTTTCAAATTGGGTAATGGCGCTCTGGTATCTGCTGCAAGAGCAGGGGAGCAGTCATGTTCCTTTGGGTTTTACCTCAACACCCCAAAGACGAGAAGAGAAAAAGCTGCTTTCAACTGCTGCACCTACAGCTACTATTCAAATTATGTCAGTCCTCCAGACTCCATTTTCATTTTTTTTCCCCCTTTTACTCAAGGCATATCAATGAAACACAGCCATGTTGCTCTTGATCTTTATTCCATTAGCGAGAGATGTGTAAGTATACACTTAAACATCCTCCTCTTAAATTTCAACTTGTCAATGTCTCTCCATTTTGTTTCATCTGCACGCAACACTTCTGAAGAAAGGATCCCAAATTGATTCCCTCACTGGAGTCTGCTACCAGTTTCCTCCGGTGAGGCAGCGGGGGGCCCAAACACGTCTCCTAAGGGCACCTCAGCTGGGTTACATGAGTGATTGGACGACTCCACACATTTAATTTCCCGCTGAGGTCTTCATTAGTTTTTCTTGGATTGCTTTTTCGGCGGCTTTCATTTCACAGGCCTACAGCACAGCCGCGTTCACTGGGAACGGGCGGACAGTCGCCTGCACGCGCAATGATTTCCAGTGCCAGTCCACAGATCAACGCTGATTGAGTTTCAATGCTAGTTTTCTTTTTTTTTTTTTTTCTTTTTTGATTCCAGCTGGAATTGGAGTATGGACAACATACAGAGAATTGCCCCTTATCAGGCAGAAACTCTGCAGTCATTCTGTCGCATTCACAGCTAGACAAACATTTGGCTTAACCCCCAGTCAATATGCAATTAGCCATGGCCAAAAGCTCACTAAAGTCCAAAGATACAGAGGGCTGAATTTGATAGCGATTCATCCATCATGTCACCCATACAATATTTATATCCTGATACGAATAAATAATTTAATCCATGCAATAGACTTTATCCACAGAGGGCCTAAAGGGAAAAAAAACATGCAATAATTAAGAGACAGAGAGGATTTTGTTTGTGTCAGGGTTTTAAATGTCAATCAGCGAGTATTCAGTCGACAGCAACTCATTTGACTGCACAGATTCGAGCTGCCTTATCTATGCCAGCGCTCGCTTCCAGCACGCATGTTCGCAGCTGCGTCTTTTCTGTAGGTTCTGCGTGTGCGACGCGTTCCCCCCCCCTGCAATTTGGAGCTTCATTATTGTTTCATCACTGGGATTAATTATGCAGAAAATTTTCATTTTCTCCACTTCAGCCGTCAAAACGCACAAGGTGTGATGTGCTAATGTCTGACTGAAAGTCATGGATGTAGTGTTTCATATTATAGCCGTGCTGCTTTAACAATTGGTTCTTTGCTTTGGTTGTTTTTTGTCAACAAATTACATGTAATATTCTTTTATCCTGCTTTCAATTTTACTTTAAGTAACTTTGCGTTGTTTTTTTAAAAAGTGATTTTTAGTACAAGAAAGAAAAATGCTAGCTCATGACCGGGGCAGTTTTGCAAGGTTTCAAAAATTATCAAAAATTCGATATAAAAAATAAATACAGGCTCAGAATCTAGCATAAACAGTGTTTTAATAATCATTGAATATTTCAAAACTCCTAATTTGTAAATAATTCAGTCATGCAAGAGAAACTGCCATATCCATTCAAAACTCTTTTGAGGAAACGATTGACAAGGTCATAAAAAAAACTGCCTCATTTTGGAGACGATATCTGATATCACTTGAGCTAAAAGCCTGGTGAAGTTATTTTGAAGTGAAAACAGAAATGTCAAGTAATAGGTCAAATAAATTGTCAGTACTGCAGATACATGAAACATGTTGTCGTAGTGGACTGGCTAGGTTTGGCAAACTCCCCGCAACATCTCGATACACAAGAAAAATACCCAGTCGGGCCTGTTGAGAGTACTTTTTCTTGGATTTTAAATCAATTTATCTAGTCGCACAAAGGCCTGATTACAGCCACACCTGTTCCCAATCAAAGAAACACTTACATTGGACCTGCATGACAAAGTGGAGTAGAACAAAAGATCCTGAAACGCTAATAAGAAACAAAGTAATTCTGAGCTATGCATCAAAAGATTGACTTGTGTTTTTATATCAACTCCCTTTATGCCTGTTTGGATCAGTCATCGCTTAATCTGTTGCAGCTTCTACAAAGAGCTGCTGCTCGTTTCTTATCAGGAAATAGAAAATGGAAACATATCTCCACTTTTGGGCTTCTCTCCACTGGCTTGTTATGGGATGTGTTAGATAAAATTAATTTAAATTCATAAAAAACATTGTCCAATCATATTTAAGGGATCTTCTAAAAGGGCATTAATCCACAGAAACACTGAGATCAACCAGCTGCTCAATCAGAAAAGCAGAAGTGATCACGTTTTCTCTCTTGAAACTGGAGTTCTTCTGTATTTTTCCATTTCTGTATTTGTTTTTTCTTTTTAAGATATTGGATTATTTTATTCATGTCTTTTTTTTAACATTCTTGCTGTGCAGCACTTTGGCGCTACTTGTTTTGTGAAGTGCTATAAAAATAAAGTTGGCATTGACAAACATAAAAACATACGTCACAGAAGTAGGACCATCGTATTGTAAAATAAATGTTTATATGTAATATATTTAGTAGAATTGAAGATGCTGCAGACGTCCCTCAGGGGCAAAGCAGGTAAACGGACCTGAATTAGACTTTCTTTCTGTATACACTCCAACATTTTTCGAGTGGAACAACTTGAACATCTCGACCGGCGGAAATAATTGAAGCTAAGCGAGCTAAATTGCTTTTAAGTGCAATCCTGCTCTTGAGTCATTTTTAAGCTAATTATGTCGAAATATCAGATTATTCGCCAAATTAGTCGGGAGGTAAAACCACGGATGAAGGAGCCGAGGAGAAACTGGAGAGCAGGCGAGGGACTGGGAGTGCAGGGAAATTATAAGACGGCAAACGGGATGTTGCCAGGTGAAGATGCATTTGGTTGTGTTTCTTACTGGGTAACTCTTAAGCCTTGTGATGAATGACTTTCTCTGTGTCAAAGAAAACAAAGTGGCTCTCTAGGAGCCCTTTGCAATCACAAGTTTTCTCCTAGTCTGACAGTGACAAAGTGAACGTAAAGTAAGAGATTTCCAACTAGCCACAGATTGTCTCACTGTATTAAAATTTGAAGCAGGCTTCCCAGGGTGTGATGATGCATGTTAACGTGCTCATGTGTAGTTGATTCTACAAGAGGAAAGACTGTTTCTGCTATTGGTGACTGCAAACTGGACAGAGTGCAATCAGTGTAATTTGCTTGAGGAAGGAATGTTAGGTGTTAATCCCATGAGCTGTGCCTTGCATCTGACATTGCCGCCTCTCGATACTAACCTCAATTTTTCAGAGGCGCCTGGAAATCAATTTGTTCTTGAGATGCTCCGACCTTTTCCTCCACCTTTTGATTCTTTCAAAATTCCTATTGATTAGTTTTAACTTGCACGGATCCAAACACATTTCGCTGCAGCCCTCCAGGAGATTATTAGATTTGGATTGGCATTCCTTGTTTTCCTTTAGCGAAGGCTACATTAATCAGCGTGTGTTGATATCAGTCTTAAATTGCAGTTAGCTCAAGCCACGTATATTCTGTGCATCTAGACTCTTAGTTCCAGATTGTGGTTCTTAGATTTCCAAATAAAATAAAAGATTAATTATCATCTGAAAAGAGTGACTTAAAAGCAGGAAATGCAACAATTGTATTCCTTGTCCTAGATGCACCTTGAAGTGCTCAAATGCTCACTAGAAGGTTTGCAGTATTGCATATTTTGCTATCAGAAAATCTGAAACTAAAGCATAGATCTCATATCAAACCAATATTGATTTTGATTCAGTACCAATACTATTGGCATTTTTTTGATTCATCTTGCCCTCCTCTAATGCCTCGACACTCGTCTCCAAACTTTGCTTCACATGGACCACTACTGATCATGCAACTTTTTCTAACTCACTTTGTCCTTCCACGAAACTTTCCATGAATATGCATTTATAACCATTAACAATATCTACTGTACTTTGCCATTACTTTGCTACATTTCCTTGTATTTCTGGCTAAGACAAAGTTGGACAAATTTTGGTTGCATTCAGTATCTGTATAGTAAAAAATCTGAAGACTGGCTCCAAAGTTGTTGGTTTTGTGTGAAAATATTATAACTCCTAATGTCCAACTACTCAAACAAATGGAAAGTTTCAGCGTTTATATCAAACAGTGTATTACCACAAAGTCAGTCCTGTCTGAGGCTGGAGACTCTGCAAACATCCATAAATTAACAATTCAAAACCACAGCTTGTGTTTAGCTGTGTGGGAAATGAACTAAGTGGGTAAAGCGGAGAGAAAATGAACAGTGTAAGATGGGGTAAACAAATGCGAATGGGGTAAACAAGATATACGAGAAGCAATTGGAACAGGTATAAGATTTGGGAGATAAACTTGGAGAAGACGATTTTCTCTCAAAATGCAAAATATCTCATTTGGAAAATCAATAACCTCAATGATAAATTTATTGCTGGGATGAAAGGACAACTTATTATGGCTTGCCATTAAAATTTGCTGAGTCACAACCAAACTTGCTGTTGCGTTAAATAGTGTGCCTGTGCATAGCAGGGCCTTATGAGCATTTTTTAACATTAGGGAGAAATTAAAAGTCTTCTAATAAAAGATCAGTCAGACTTTTTTACTTTTTCTATGGGTTGCTGATTACAAGGTAACAACACACTATAAATATAACCTTTAGATACTTGAAAGATTTCCATCAATTTGATTAGTAATTTGCCTGGTATTCCTTGATTGCTTGAGAGCAAAACAGAATAAAAGTGTAATTGTCTAATTAAGCATCATTAATTCATATTTAATTCATGGCATTGGAGTGAGTTGAAATGAGGATCTTGGAGAGAGAGAAATTAAACATGCTCAATGCAAGGGGTCTGCTATGAAAACAAACTAGTACAAGGTTTAGTTTTCCTATAGCACACACAGGTGCACAGGGAATTTCACCATCTCCCAAATTCCGCTTTCTTCAGCACTTGGTGCAACGTTCTTGGCTTTGGCTCAGTGCTGCAATCAGGAATTATCAGGTCTTTTGTCAGTCAAACGATCTGGTCACTGGCTAATCGCATCCCATCATGTACCCAACTTGTCTGTTCTGCACAGGTCATCACTCCTTAATCCACAGTTATCTTGATGCCTGTCTGTGCCAGCAGATATCCATCTGCTGTACAATGCCAAGAAGCTTAAAGGCCATGCATTGGAATTGGCTGCCAAATGACAACAACCTTGCATTCATCACTTTGTCTTAAAAGGTCTTTGGAGCAGTTAATTCAAGTGACTTGGCCTGCTGTTTTTGGACACAAGTATCATGTCTTTAGAGTCTTGGAAGGCAGAGAAAGAAACAATGTTGAATTTGGACGGCTGGAGTCTCACGAAAATGTTACAATGGGTCAAACATGGATGTCTCAGCTGTACACCAGCACTCTATCATGTAAATGTGACACATTTGTCACATCTCTTGTCCAAGTGTTTTACCAAAAAGTCATGAGTGAGCTCTGCACAGCAGCTGCATTCCAGGGCACGGACTGGAAAAAGATAGCAGATGGTGTGATTTCCTCTTATATGCCACACTTGTGACATCAAAGAAGTAACATCTTCAGAAAACGTAAAGCAGCAGAGCCACCCTCTTCAGTCTTTTTAACATTATGCCTTGTCATTCCACATTCATGCAACGAACCTCGGCTTGAGTGGACTGAGAGTGCACTCACTCTCGAGCTCGAAGCCAAAGCAAGCATCAGTAGTGACTAAATTGACAATGACTTAAGAGGTCAGCCAAATGGGCTTGAGAGGCTGCTTAAGAGAAAGCTTTAAACAATATAAACAGGAAGGCTACACCACTACAGCCATCACTACTACTACTATTATTGTTGTTGTTGCTGCTGATGCTGTTATGTGGAGCAGCTGATATACTTATGATATACTTATTACCTACAGACACATCAAAGTTGTACAACATTTTCTAAAGACAGATGGAACATACAAGAAGCATTGCAAGACATAAAGGTTTTGGATAAGATCAAATAAATATTTACTGTGTGGATACTTAGATTTAAATGCATATGTCAAACTTCGGAGTAAATACTAATTCAGACACTTTCCCTAGAACGTCTGCTCTGTGTTTTGTTCTTTTCTCAGATTCAATAGTTCTGAGTTTGTGGAGACTACACAGTGTTCCAAATTATTATGCTAATTGGATTTAAGTGTCATAAAGATTACATTTTTTGTTGTGCTATTACATTTATAGATGGTATTGTGTGTCAGGGCTCTTTGAATCACTATAATTAATTTCAGAGAGCTGGATTGATTAGTTTGTCTGTTGAGCTCAATTAAAGGAAATCTACTTAAGAAGGATGTTCCACATTATTAAGCAGGCCACAGGTTTCAAGCAATATGG
>CAEFZY010070413.1:0-13070 GCA_903066815.1 Brachyrhaphis roseni
TCTCAAGGTCCTGTTGATGTTGTACATCTCTAAGCATTCGATGATCCAAGTGTGTGGCATTGAGTCATAGGCTTTCTTGTAAAGCCTATGACAATGTCTGGTTGGTTCGCCCTTACCATTTTGTCTGTCTGGATCTGGAAGTCCCACAGGATCTTAGCTCGATCATTCTCTACTACCTTTGGGGTATATATATATATATATATATATATATATATATTTATATATCTTTTTTTTCTACTAAAAAATTATTTTCTCTGTTTGAAGAAGCAGCAAGGTTCTGGTGTAAAAAATGCCTCTGAGAATAATAGAGCAACGAGTTAACCTTTAAATCAATGTGAACTAATTCTAAAGCTCATTTCAGAGGAGAAAAACATTAGAAGAATATAACTATTTTCTCAATATGCTTTCACGTCATAAAAAGCCTCTCAAGACAAGGCCTTATGGAATCTTCTGTAAAATAAATAATTTATTCAAAAAGGTATGCATTACCTTCATAAAAAGTGCGTGGGAGACTTTGAGCAAAGATGAATGAGGGACAGTTTTATTCAACTAAAAGGGTAACAATTTGCGGAAGCAATGAAAAGAGGCTGATAAAGCAGTGTAGGGGAATTAAGGAACCTAGACACTGGACCTTGCAGGGGAGAGTAAAACATCTTAAATCTCCTATCCACTGAACTCCACTTTAAACAGCGGACATAGATTGTATCTTTATTTGTCACTGGCAGTAAAACATTAAAGTTGTTTGCATGTGGAATGGGTCAGCCCTGGTTGATCACAAGCCTCCCAAATGTTTGTGATGGCTTGTTAACCTGTCTCATAAAGAAGACCTCACACTAAGAGTTTTGTTCAAACTATTGATAACAAAATAGTGTGAGATATGTGACACAGAATGTATGAAGTTATAGAACAATGCTTTGCAAGGCCAACATTTCTGTAATTTAAAGAATTTAATGACAAGGTTACCTTCATTTAAAAAGAAAATATAATACTTTACCCTTCAAGTGTTTTATTTCATACACATTTACATAGCCTTGAAAGTCTTCATAAATATTGAGCTTTTCCAATTTTTTTCCATAAACACTTTAATATTAATATCAAAAAAATATTGGGAGTTTAATTGCAAGATCAAATTTAATACCCTTTACTCTGACATCCCTAAAATAAATACAATGCAGTAATGGTACATTCATAATTCACATTAATTTGTGAATGGAGTCCATTAGTTAATTTCAGTTTAAATACAGCTGTGCTGTAAAGGTCTAAGGGGCTTGTTATAGAACAGACAGCATCATGAAAACCAAGGAACACACCAGACAGATTATGGATAAGGTTTTCAAGATGCTTAAAGAAACATTAGATTATGGTACAATATTCCAAACTTGAATATCTAACAAAGCAATCTTCAACCCATTATCTGAAATTGAAACAATGACGTCAAATTTCTGCACTGTTTTAGAATTGTTGACTGTCTGTAGTTTTAGCAAAGGTAGCTGAGGAAGTGAACAAAGCCGTCCAGATCATGTTGGCCCTACGTCTAATTATTGAATCCGGTAAGCGTCATTACGTTGAACTGGCGTATAACATATGTCACTGGCAAACCTTACCAATTGGGTAAAATTTAAAACCTCAGCACAGTCCACACCTCCAAGAATCAATGTTTTTCAACATACAAAGCAAATAGCATAAGACAAGGCTCATTATTCTGCAGAATAACCACGGTTATCCTACATGTAAGTAAATGTGCGTTGATCTCTCTCAGACATGTGTTGGTCTATCAAATGGAATACCAATTAATTATGTTCAAGTTTGTGGTTTCAATTTAAAAAGAGATAAATAAGTTTGACATGTATGTCTATATTTGCAGGTTTTGATCTGTAAATTATACATTATAAAGACAAGGTGACTGATAAAAGGTAATTGAATTCACAGAGGCAGCACCCACATTTGTGTACAGGCAGACCAAATATGTCAGATACCTCTGGGAGAGCTGGAGATTTGAGCTTCTGTATTTCTGATGTTGACTGACAAGTGAACACCACACCCTGAGGCTTTGGCCTTTATGGTGCAAATAAAGAGGCCTGCGGACGGCGGACTAACGGAAACAGGTTGATTTTTTCCAGACACTATATTAGGTGTTTAAGGTGGACAGGTAATGTAATATGGATTATGAAAATCTGAAAGCCCCAAGCAGAGGCTTGCTGTTCAACCTGAATCCCATGGTAATTTAACAATCTAAGCTAACAGATGATAACCTTCAGCATGTGCTTTGGAAACAAAAAGTGCTGTCTCACATTTCTGCTGTGCAACAGTTTTATTCTTGTGGTTGCAAATTTTTAGGTTGTACTTAATTGAATTGTCATATTCAGTTTATAATTGAAATTACGTATGCAATTTACTTATTTTTCAATTAATATCAATATACATCAAAGCCTGTTATCACTGTGGGAAATCTGTTATTGAAGGTGTTATCAATTTTATAGAGGCATTGTGATTTTATTTATACCAAACAGCAGCGGCACATGAACCACACATGATACATAAACCTGCATGTACATGTGAAATGTCCAAAAATAGAACTGGCAATTTTTTTGAATTTTTCCATTTGTCATTTTAAAACTTTCAAACCTATTTTTGGGAAGCAAGTAATATGTAACTATCTGCATGAATAAAACACTGTATTACAAAACTTTTAATACACACCAAGCTCTAAATAGTTAAGAATAATCTAAAACAATAATAAATAAACAAATCTTGGTATGACATTAAGTTTTCTTAATGTAATACCAAACATTTATATTCAGCTTACCGAATGCTTAATTACTTTTCAATTATCCCAACCCAGCACCTTTGGACATCTTTTCAAATCCTTTTTAACTTTTTCATAAATTCAGCCTGAATACAAAATAACCCCAATGTATACTAGTATCTGCTGACACAGCACACAGCTTAATATCACTCTGTATTTTCGAAGAGTCTCAAACTCCAGTAAACAATGCTGACTCATTATTTGTTCTATTAATTTGTGCTCCTGCAGATATTCTTTCCTGCGTTCTCCTCCCTCTGTTCTGTCAGATTGAAAGTCTCTCTCAGTCCTTTTTGTCTTCTCTTGGCACTCTCCTCTTGGCAATTACTTTTGAATTCTGATTTAGTGTTTTTCACTTTTGTTCCATTTGGCCTCTGTCCATTCCTATCTCCTGCTTCTCATGGGTTAGTGTTTACTGCTGACCCGGCAGCCCTCCCTTCCCCACAGCTAATAGTTTGAAGCTTGAAGGGCTGTGGACAGTTGGAAGGACAACATTTGAAGTTTTAACCTTAATCTGATGGAGAATTTTGTCCACACATACGTTCTTTCTGCTGCTGTATGTTTGGTTTATAACTTGCCAGTTGCGTTAAACACTTGATGGAAGGATGATGGGTCAAACTCATAAAACTGGTCTGACCTGTAACCCCCCCCAGCAAAATTGAGATAAGACGTGGAAAGACTTCAAATATTTCTCTAACTATGGTAAATACTTTCTGAAGCACATGTAGAGTTTTCTGACCCGAGTGAACGATACCAAATCATCTGGTTTATACTATATTCTTAAAGTTTTAGTTCAATACTAAAGAGGCCTAACCAGACAGTTCAAGTGAGTCACTCACAAGTCACAATCTTTTAAACTATACCAGTTTTAATTTTCATTTATGATGCCAATTCTGCTTTGAGTTGTCTTACACAATAGCAAAGTTTAGGTAGTTCAGAGACAATTCAAACTTTGACAAAAAGCTTAACCTCATGATAATTACTTGGTGATGAGAACAGGTTGCCATGGAAGATATATTTACAAACAAACTCTGCAAGATTCTTCAAGTTGAGCCGCGAGAAGAAAGAGCTGACAGGACTACTGGGAACGTCTTAATCTCATTCCAGATACTAGATACTAGGTTAATATATCTTAGAAACTTTTATTTCAATAAAATACTTTATGTTGACATTGAAAAATTACATATTTTAGCCATAAACATATAATTAACTGTTATAATGAGCTGCAGGACAAACTAGTATCTCCATAGCCTACATTTTGGCTGGAGTGGACTCATAGCTTTTGAAACCCATTACTAGGGAAAAACCGAAGGCTTTTGCTTCTGTCAGACTGCCTAAGAGTAGCTGTGTAAACAATGTAGCATACCACCATCAGTACATGAATGACTGCATGTAGTGTGAAGAACTTTGGGGTGAACATAATTTATATAGTGTCAAAAAGTAATAATATATTGTACAATTGTCCAAAAGGTATTGAAAGACCTTTGAAATGTTCACGTTGTTTAAGCTGCACAGTCAGTTGTCTTCATGGTCACCAAATTCTCGACATTATAGCACAAGCAGTTTTCATATTCTAACAACAAATGGTGCTTTTAGTAATTAAAACATTTTGGTTATTCTGAAAATATGATTTGGTGTTGCAGCTCTCTGCTTCAGTAGTCATGCTCCATTCGTATCTAGGAAGCTTCAGATTCATATGCATTTGTAATCAGAGGGTCCCCTGTACGTCTTCACTAGTGTTTAAATCTATTCTGCAAGTCATAGCTGCCAACTGCAGGCTGGAACAAATGAATCTTCCTAATTGAATGAGCATGTTAACCATACTCATTAAAACAAAAACACTATATCTTTGTTTAGATTTTTATAGCTTTTTTTATAGACTACAGCATCATGCTGCTGTGTGTGCAGAAAGCGTTTTGCATCGAAGCTGTGGGCAGGCAGCTTGGGGTAATTAATTCTATTAAATCATTCCCTCTTTCCTATTAAGACCACATTACAAGAGGCTAAAATCTAGAGCAAAGTACACAGAAAGGAGGAAAAACAAACCACTCAACAGAGAATGGATCAGTTCTCCCTTTTTTATGTTTTTGGGCAACCAGAAACAAGCTGGCCTTTTATTGGCTGTCAGCTCCCACCCCACTGCAGCAGGCAAACAGAGATGAAAAGAAGGGAAGAGAGGGGGGACATTTATATATTGAGGGGCTAGAAGGGCTCATCCGGACGTCCTGGGTGAAGCATGAGAAAGAGAAGGAGGCAGGAAAGAAGGGAGATTAAGGATAGACAGACGGAGGAGATAGAAATGTGGGTGGCTTTAAATGTTTATAGCGGCAAGATTTTTATTACTGAAGTGTACACACGTATAGGGAGGTTCTTTAGGTTTGAGTGGCTGAATGTGAAGCAATCTGCAGAGTGTGCATGTTTATAGATAAGTCTCAGGAGAGACTGGTTGGAACACTAAGCAGACCAGCAATCATCAGGTTATAGCCAAATGCTGCCAGGAAAATTAAAGAGAAAGCCTCTCCCTGTCCAGCATTTCCCAGATTAGATATGAAACACTATGAAATGCTTCTCTGTATCGCTTTCTTGCTTTTCTGGAGATATGTATGGGTCTTGTTAAGGTTTTGGTACACCTGTGGAACAATATGGGTGTGCATTCGTTGTGGTCTAAGACTTTTAGTTGGTTGTTCCCAGTGATTCAGTTCACATGTTTTCAGGAGGCATTTAAGTGGGTGGTCAGCGCCAGAAACTTGTCATGCAGAAGTATAAAAAAGTACAAAAAGGCTAAAATGCCAATAATTTTTCACTTGTAAAACTCTGCTAATAGTTATTCGTACTAAAAAGGGAACTTTCCTAAAAGTGATGACTGACAAAACTCTGGCACTGAAATATACTCAATGTTTTCTAGATTATATGAACTTTTTATCATTTATAAATGATTAAAAAAAAAAAAGAAATGCATAAAGAAAATAATAACTATAGTCTTTTCAATTTGTTCCATAACCTGAACTGTTAATTTGATCTCCTATTCAGAGTATTTTTGTCAAAGCATACAATGTATATTCAGCTTTTTTTTTTTTTCTTATCAAAGACCATGCAAGATAAAAGTTGACGGTCTTTGAACTCAGTGAGCCCCAAGTCCGCAGGATTATTGTTTTGGATCATGAATATTATAAGCAGTGCTATTATTGTAATTAGAACCAAGTTGACATGTTTTCTCAATTTTAACTAAAAGTGCAATGATTAAAACATATTTATGAGAGCATGTTTCAATAAATCAGTGTGTGTCTGACAGAAGAGCTGCATCTCCACAGTAAATCTTCGCTTTCTGTTTTATTTCATCTTACACCTTTCTCTATTGCTGTTTCCAAATAGGTGCCAGATCACACTGAAAGGGAAACACCGTGTGACTGGCTTAAAAATGTTTCTGTGTACCTCATTTCTAATAAAAAATGGATGAGGCTAAGCTACAGCACCACAAATAACTTCCTTAAACCTTTCTTCCTTCAGTGTTAGAATCAGTCCAGGTATTAGTTGTAAAATGTCTCAGTTTTGTTGTGATTGAATCCTGACTTTCTTTATTACATTAAGACATATGGCAGAGCGGTTTCTGCATTTTTCATTTCCAAACATTGAGTAATCTGGATGAGTACAGCTGTGATTAATATGGTGGCAAATCATATTTTCTTCTTTTAACTTTTAATATGATCTTGGCTGAGTTTACTGTTATCCCCCAAAACACCATATTTCTTGCTTTCCTGGTTCAGTAACTTTGCAGTATCCTTCATGTTTTATCAAGCATCTTCTTACTCCATACCAAAGGTCTCCTCACCCCTGATCTTCTTTATGTTGAACTGAATATAGATTCCTTTTCCTTATTGACACAATTTATCATTTTTCCTTAAAATACATCCACTTTATTAAGTTCTCCTTGGTGAGGTGCGATAATCAGCTGTCTGACTATTGCTTATAACTGAAGTTGGATTGAAATGAGGTACTCCATCCTGATGGTTTAACAGAATTAATTCTACACCCATTATTGCCACAATCACACAAATCAAAATATGAGCACATCTGTAGCAGCACACACTTTACATACTTGATAAGACTTGATATTGGACAAGATCTATATCATTTCTTCACATTTAGATGTAAGTTATGTTTTGGGGGTGTTAACGTACACAGAATGAGAGGAAACAACAACTCAGTGTTTTTCCACACATTGACACCTGTACTTTAACTAAAAAAAAAAATGTTTCTAAGCGGCACTTTGACCTGCATACAAAATGATTCCTAAATTAACTTCTTAAAACCTAAAATAGGGGCAAATGGACTAACAATGAGTTGTAGCACTCATAGCTCCAATACTCCATTAAGGAATAACTTATATGCATGCTTTTTCATGCTTTGAAAAAGTATGCATATTTTTAGTCAAATCTAGATGTTCTGGCTCATCAAAAAATAACTTCAGACAAAGATAGTCTGAAAAAATACAAAAATCAAAATCAATCTGCATTATTAAGGAAACTAAGTTGGCTCTTTGCAAAAAAACAAAACAAAAAAAAGATAAATATTTTTCCCTACCTATTACATCACAAAGTCACTTTGAACAACCACATTTATTGGCTTACTTGATAAAATGTCTTTAATTGGTATAAAAATATTTGCAAAGCGCAAATGCAGCTCTACGTAGAAAGCAAAAAATACATTTCCTTCTTATCGTCCAGGTCACAGCGAATGTAATGCAAAATGCATTTATGCATGCTTTCTTGGCTAGATTCTTTTGTGTTTTAAAACATTTGAATGTTATCAAAACATGAATAAAAATCGGAGAAATCTTTAGCTGCCAAATACTTTTGTCACAGTTCTTTAGCCTACAATATAAAAAACAAAATAAACAGAAAGAGACAAATTCAAAGATATTCTCACATCATCCAAGAACTGTCCTCTTGTAATTGGACTATCAAAGGCTCAATGAGATAGGTGTTAATAGGACCTAAAGGAAATATTAATATTTGGCAACATTGTTGGGAAACTTAATTCCAACTTTTAAAGTATACAATTTAACAGATGTGAAGTAGATTTTTCTTTAAATTAAATTGTTCTCAGTGCATGTACTTACCAAAACAAAATTTTCCTGTATCTTAGGGTTGAAATATGACTTCTTTAGTGTGCCTACGTTGCAACACATCCACACAACTAAATTGTTTCCCTTGCTCCCCAACCCCGGGGTTGATCTCTTGGCCAATTGGCTACACTGTGAGTGATCTGTTTACGGTGAGGGCTGGGGCCCAAAGCGCTGAAGAACACAGTTATTAATTCCAGTGACGGCTTTATCTGCTTTGGGACTCCATGTGTTTACTGTATGTGGGTGTGCGCATATGTGTGTGTTTTTAGTTTCCAATATTGCTTTTTTCTGCAGTCTGCATTTGCTATCTTTCCCTAATCATGAAGTCTGCAGCATATACACTACTTGTCTCCATCAAATATCTATCTCCTGCCAATTGTCCACCTGCGCTGTGCTCATATAATGTGTATTTGTATGCGGCCTTAGATCATCTCAGTAATGGCCGGCCATTCCACGTAGATCAGCAGTGACAAGAGTAATCTGTCTATGTGGCAGCAGCTCCCTCAGTGCTCTGCACACCATTTGCAGTCCTTGGGCTCATCAGTGGAGGAGGTTGCGCTGCCAACACAGAGAACCTGAGGTGGTTTTTAGACAGCTCTTCTATCATAAACCTCTAGTAGCAACACTCATCATTTCTGTAGAATTTCAGACTTTTAAAAATCAAAAGAAAATCTAACCTGAGTGAAGGAGCTGAAATAGAAAATTTCATAAGTTGTCCTGAGGATGAATGAAAACAGAGGTTTGGGTGATGTCACACTATCAGCATGCAGGTGAATGCCTTCAGTCATCACTGCAGGGCAATCCGATTTTTTTAACATCCTGACCGATCCCCTGATTAAGTTGTTTGGTCATCAAAGATGGCACCAAATGCTCACACACTGCCTCCCTCCTTCAATCCCTACATGAGCATTTCATATGCTGCTTGTGATGGATTATCATGGTCCATATCCCAGGGCTAAATGTTTAATTTAGTTTCAAATGACAGTACTCATGCAGCACCAGTTCTGAGCAGTTTGCTGAGTGTATCATCTTACTTGTAATGCAAAAAATATGTGGTGATGAAAACAGCATTTGGGTTGTTTTGTCTGTGGAAGAATAAAACAAGGAACCTCAAAGCATAAAGGAATCCAAACATATGTATGCACAAGCAGGCTACCTCTGGCCAAGTATGCAGTGTACCATCCAAAGCTATCTGGTGACAAACACCACGATAATGTTTCTTATTCAGGCTGGAGCTTTACATCAAAGTATGCAGCTGTGGAAAAGTCAGAAAGGTCAGACAGATTCCTCTTCAAGGATTGCCATCTATGAGCTGTTATCATTATCCAGCATCTTAATGTGCCAAAGATGAGTCTGTGGAAAAAAAAACATCAGACAATGACTCAAGCCTCAGAGGTCTACAAAGAATCTACATGCCTTAAGCTTTTTTCAGTTTCTCTTTACAACAGCAAACTTGAGCTTATTTTCTATCGAACTTGGTTAATAAACCATCATAAAGAAGCGCACAGCTCTAAATTGGAAAGTTTTCATTCTTTTTTTTTTCAAAAGTTTTGTAGAAGTTTTTTTAAAGCTTCTACATAGATTTTACAAGTATTATGTGAAATCAACTTTTTTTAAGCTTTTCATGTTATGAAGTTATTAATTCATCAGAAACATACTTAGAGTGTTGTCTTGAATCTGTCATGCATGTTTGAGAAATCTTTTAATCTCCTGAAGCAACCATTGGGCTGTGCAAAACGCTAGGTGGACTAAATGCTGCCTTGGAGTCGCAGCTCCTCTTCGGAGCTGCAGTTTCTAAATGATGAGGTTTAAGACATTGCAGAGCTTTGAATGAATGGAGAGGTCTTACTGTTCAGTGTCAGATTTCCAGTTTAGACAGAGGAATTGTATCTGTGGCTGTAAGTGACTGTGCAAGATGGATGGTGTGTGAGCTCTTCTTTTCCCGATCATAGGTAAGCTGGAGAGTAAGAAGGGTGAAGATGGCAGATGGTGGCAGAGCAGTGGAGAACGACTGGGAGGCTCAGAGAATAAATAGCCGTGCCATATTTTTCACATTTTCAACTGCCATGAATTCTTTTCTCTTAGCTCCACTAGTAGACAATACTAGACACAATTTATATACTGAAGTTTGTGGTTTTACAATGGCAACATACAAAATAGTTCAATGCATGTCAATATCTTTGCCACGTACTAATGACACGTGACATGATAATCATTTCATAAAATAGCAAAATTACTATAGTGTTTGGTGTCACTATAGCGACAACAAATCAAGTTTCTTAGAAAATCAAGTTTTGCTAGTTAACCAGGCTGAATAATTTCTGAGCGTGAAAGGCCTGTCCTTCTTATTCTTGCCAGAAAGAAGTTGTGACTACATCACAAAGATATAATCAAAACTCAGGCTTTAGAACATATGCACACACACTCACACACACACGCACTCCTACACATAATTTGCCACATGTTTTCACATTCTTGCAGCACTGGGATTCTTGGACTGTCACACAACACAACAAACAGACAGATCCAAATCAGCAGATAAGGCACACCGCCGGACAGAAATCTGTCACTTGTGAGGATCCTGACGGCCAAGGACAGAGAGACAGGAAGACAGATAGACAGCACAGATGACAGCATGTGTTTGTTTCCCAGCCTTCAGCGAGCTCCATAGCTGTCACCGGCAAGTTGGAACGGATGATTTTAAAAACCCAAAATGAGCTGTCAGGGAACAACTGTGATGGATAGAGATTTGGATTAAGGATGTGGAGCCTGTGGTTATGGTGCATAAAGCAATAAAAACAGCTGAAACGTGATTTAACTTATTTAGATCATTTAAACCCAAATAGAGGCTTTATATATATATATATTTTATTTTTTTTTCTTTTCAAGGTAAATAAATGTATGTAATATATAAGCATAAAAACTAGAAGCCTTGACAGCAGATCTCAAATGATAATGGCAGTAATGTAAGGAAAACATCAACCAAAGTGGGAAAATAATTGAATGAATAAGTAAGTAATAAATACAATTCAATACAGCTATAAATGACTTCCATCTAGCACTCACACTCTCCAACTATTGACTGCAGTAGTAATTATAAAAAAACTGTCAACCTGTGCTAACACAAATACAAATCCTGGCTGGGAGGCTTTTTCTATAAAGTTTTTAGATTTGCTTCCTATAGTCTGAAATATGCATGTCAGGTTAATAGTCTGTTGAAATTCCTCCTAGGGTGTGAGTGTGTGCATGTTCGTTTGTCATGTGTGTCTCAGTGTTGGACTGGTGACCTGTCCAGGACGGACCCAACCTCTCCCCCAATGATCGCCAAAGATAGGCACCAGTTTCCTGTACCTGGATGGATTAAATTGGTAGACAATAAATAGATGCATGATCCTAAGGATGTGGATTTTCTGTGCTCTCTCTCCATTCTCCGACTGTCTTCCTGTGCAACGACTCTCTGCTGGGAGTGAGCCCGAAGGAATGCACCCACACATGCATTAAATACCCAATCATCATCTGGTTATTTAGGATCAGAGATCTTCTTCTCAAGTTGCCTGATTGTTATAGCTGTGGTAATCAAAATCTCTTTTGGCTTTTCCTGATTGTAGCACCTGTTGGTATTTCACAGCATCATTGTGGGCCTGGAAGTATCTTTACTGAGATCTCAGTGTTCTTTTGGTATCTTTCGGGAAATCACCACTGCAAGTAGACCTACCGGGAAAATCACCTTCCCGGTTGTAATTAGGCAGCCAGGTCACTTAATATTTCTAAACAAAAGGCAAAAATAAAATAGTTTTATTGTTCTTTCAAAGCTGAATACATCATTTGTTCTCCTCTCATCTGTAAAGGTTGTGATTTTGCAATAAATACAAATAAATACATATCTGAAAAGATAGTGCAGGCCTTTGAAAGGAAACTTTCTTTTTATGATTTTCATTCCTTTGAACAGATCACAGCAATCAAAACTGATTTAATACATAATTACTGTATGAATTCTGTGTAGTAATGTTGTTTCCAAGTTCCTTTCTGTTTATGACTTTTGAAACTTTCTTTTCAGCAAAACAACATAGACATTTAACGTTTCTTCCACGTCCACACACGTTTATTAAGAGTGATTAAATACATCATAAAAAACTAAGAACATCTATTTCAGTGACAGTTCTAGGTCGTATTTACAGAGGGGTCAGGGGAATTAGGGTGGAGCCAGTGTTTTTCCTTGGGGGCAAAGAACAACAGAATTAAACAAAGAGCAATATTTCATAATTTCATGTAATAAGTGAGCCATAGAAGAAACTAAGGGACTTTCTAATGTTGTGCATAAGAAAATGATTTAGTCTTATCAGTTAAGCACCAGGGCCACAGCAGGTCTAGAGTCACCCTATTTAATGTTCAAACTGATCTATGGCATCAGTTAAAAAGAACCAAATTAATGCTTTTCCAGTTTCACTCTTTTAATCCATTATTTGCTAAAAGAAACTATGTTACAATGGAATTGCATTGTTTTACTGTCTGTCCAAAAACAACGAAGCTCCTTTTACAATTAGAATTTCCAAAATTATTTATATTTGTTAAATGCCAGAATAATGAGACAGGGAATTTCTGTGAGATATTTTAGTACTTGCCTGAAGGTGCCACATCCACATGTTCAAATAATTATATGAACATCGTCTGAATTTCCACCCACTATACTGTTAAGGAGACAATTTCTGTGTCTCAGAAATATTTCCTTTACAAATGTATAGGTCACTTTCAGAACAAAAGCTAAATATCTTATGAAGATGCTGGCTGAAGATGGAATCAGTGATGAGTGACACTATCCAAAGTAAAATTTGTCTCATGCTTATTTGCTGAAATGCCAATTAGATATGTATACTCCAAATCCAACATGAAAACAGTCAGATTACATTTTGTAAATAAACTCATGGATGAAGATCATTTTGAACACATGTCCTGTGGTTTTATGAATTAGAAATTTAAGCCTTTGGCCACGATGACTATTGTTAGATTTGGAGGAAAAAGTGGGGAGCCTGGAAGCCTTAGATCACCATCCCAGCTGTGAAAAATAGAGATAGTGGCAATGTTATGAGAGTATTTTTCTGCTCAATATCATTCTGAAGATTAATAACAAACACCAGTGAAAAT
>CAEFZY010070415.1:0-28970 GCA_903066815.1 Brachyrhaphis roseni
GTCGTTTTCTGTTAGATGTCCTGATTCTAAAGAGGTATGGCATGGGTATGTTGGCATTGTTTTTGGCTGAGTTATGTTTTTTCATTAAAATAAATTATGCAAATCGCCCGGGCTCGGGCGGGTGGAGGTTAACTGGTGATTGTCACTAAAAGCACATCTTTCAGGTTAACACAATGTCTTAGTGAACCAACAGGCCATGAAGTGTGTGAAGATGTGACAGACTCTTGATACTGAACTGGTTTAAATCTGGCCTAAAGAACAGGGACTTCTTTATGTCAGCAATTAACTTCTTATCGGAGCACACAGACATTCTACATTTGATTTTATATAAAACATCAGAGATGGTTCAGTTCTGAGCTGAGACGGTTTACTTAATTTATGTCGCTCCAATTCACAACACGTTGTCTTAAGGCACTTTTAAAAAAAGACAATCTAGTCCAATCATCCAGGTGGATTCTTAGTCAATACACACCTGGTTAAACAATGCGGTACATTTCTGTAAAACTTGAGTAGAGAAATGTTAGTATGGTACATGTTGGAAATGAAAATGCTAATAGCTTGTCAGGATCCTAAGTAAGGATATTTGTCCAAAACCTGCAGTTCTCTCAAAACACTGCTCTCTGTCAAGCATGGTGGAGGAGTGTTCATGATTTAGGTTTTTAGCACAAAAGTGTCCCAATTTCTGGCAAACAACTGGCCTAAACTGTGTGATGAACTGATTCGGCAATGTTTAATGTCTGTAAGTCTTCAATGGTGTAGCCATGTTTAGAATATTCAAAACAAAGCTACATTCTTCCTTATGCAGCTTAGAATGTCAGTGGAGGAAATTTGGCTTTAAACTCATTCACCTACCAGTCCCTCCAGGACACGGCAATGTTGTGTTTTGTGATTGCTGTGGCCTAAACTCACTGATTTTATGGCACCTTTTTCAAAAAGTTGCAGACAAAGTTGTAATTTGTTTTTAAGCTTTATTTTTACCATAACATGGTCTCACAAATAAATGGTTATGCTGCACATAACCTTTACAAAAAGGACAGCATTCTAGCATAGTTAATATTTGAAGAACATAACATTTTCAAGCACTTTCATGAAATAGCACCTTAGTACATATCAAATTATGTCCAGAGAGGTCAAAGTGCAAAAAGAGAATGTTGGTCATTCGAGTTAACATGAACTGTTTATACTGTAGAAGCAAATCCTACTGAATATCTCTACATTATTTTGGAAAAAATAAAAAATAAAAAAAAGGGGCAAATGTTACCATTTGTCATCACATGTGAATTCATCTGGCAGGTTCAAAAGATGTCATGAGACAGGAATTTAAATTATAAGTGAGCTAAGGTCAAAATCCAGTCGAGTGTCAGTGATTGGTTAGAAAAGAAGGAAATACAGAAAACATTAAGGCGACTCATCAGATTTGTGGAAAAGTTGCGATGACTGGTGAAAATTGCAAGTCTGCGAGAAATTTGTGAATAATGAGTGAATTTGCATTAATAGTTACGATGGACTGGCAACCTGTCAAAGGTGACCCCGCCTCTCGCCTGTTGACAGCTGGGGTTAGGAACCAGCACCCCTGCTGACCCCAATGGGATAAGGATGTAAGAAAATGGATGGATGGAGTTGCGATTGCAACATCACAACTTCCAGGAGGGCTTGCCTTTCTGATAAACAACAGCTCGGCACCCAGAAGGAATGGAGAGGTTTCTTCAGTCGTGTTTCGGGATTATCTGCTACAGAGGACATTCAGAGGCTCACCAATTCATTTAATTACCTCTATGCCACCCATGACATTTGTCTGCATGTTGTGATGCCATATAACTGCGCAACCATGCAAAGAAGACAGTGGGACCATGGATAATCTGTACTGAGTTTTAAAGGGTCTTCTGGTACATGGGTAGTACATAACATTCAGTAATGTACTAAACAGACATGAAAGGTTCCCAAGGTCAGAAAAGGAAGCCCAGACGGATCCGTGGAGGACTTCATGGGTCACCAGCTCTACCACCAAGTGTTTTAAGCATGCAGTGAGCTGGATGTGGTGGTTCATCATCGTTACCATCTGCACTGAGATGGTAAGCATGAGTGAGACTGGCATAGCATGCAGCAGCATGAAAATTAAAAACAGTCCACTTGTGATGGTTATGTCGATAGTTTTATGCTAGAGTTGGGATTTCCTCTACGGCCAGCTTCAACCTGTGACTGTTTGTCTCCACAGGAAAAAGAAAAAAAAAACCCTAGTACAAAAACTCTAACTCATAGAAAATGATTAATGTACATAGGAATAAAATGGCAACAGGTAGTAAATGTGGAATCGTTTACTACCTGTAAACGATTCAGGTAGTAAACGAATCGTTTACAGGTTCGTTTACTGTAAACGAACCTGTAAAAACACACACCGGAAAAGGTGTGTTTTACCTACACACACATTTGCCGGGACAAATTTTCAAACAAGTGGAATTCAGTAATTTTCTCCCATAAATGCCTCTCTATAGTCCACAGTTGAAGGAATACCAGGAATAAGAAGTCCATGCTAATTGATTTGATGCCCAGTTATTAAAACCAAAAACAAAGCTGGAAATTTAAGTCTGGTTTATCTTTAATGAGAGAAAAAAAAAACTGAATTAAAACACAGAGTGATTGTCACGTTGGGACAGAGAGAGAAAGAAAAGATGACAACCTGACTGCCTTTGGAAATGGGACTGGGAATATCAGCTCCACCACACACACACACACACACACACCCCCACACACCCACCCCTACACATGGAAGCATGCACAAAGAGCCGGTCCCTCCTCCCAGCCTGGAAACCTGTTCTGGAGGGAGTGACTTGATCCAGGCGGCGTCCAATTATATGGAAACAGCACTTATTCCACTTTATTCCACGCTACAGTTAAGTGGCTTGAAGCCTTCAGAGACGCACAGGCGTGCGGTATAAAGCGGAGCAGCAGGCAGAGAGACTCTCCCCATGTGACATGTGCAGGGAAAGCTGCAGACAAAGGTAGAAGTCTCTCCGCACGCCGAGTGAAGCGGAGACAGAGGATGCTCCAAATCAAATCCTCGAGGAGCTCTCTGGGTTTTTCTTGTTTGTCTTTTTTCCCCCTTTTTTTCTTTCCCTCGTCTGGAAAATCCTCGGTTCAACATAAATGATTCATGAGAGCGCGCTTCTGTTTCTGAGAGAGTAATAGTGAGTTTCAGCTGAAGCCCGGCAACCTGCGGGAAGGCAGGGCCAGAATCTCGGAGAGAGTCAGTTCAACTGGGAGAGTTTGATCAGGAGATCAACTGTTGCTCCGCGCGGATGTCTGACCGCCGCCTTGTCCTGGTCGGGCCAGCGGGGATGGAACAGAGGCGGATTTTGCTCCTGATGCGCTGGATACACCTTTATCTGTCCTGATGTTATGCCACATTGTTGCACTGAGGGGAATGAGAACATCACACACCTCGGCCGGCTGCTTTCCACGCTTCATCCTCTCTGTGTGTGACACACCATAATCTACCATCTCCAGGGAGCGCGTTTGGACACTCTGACCCTCAGAAAGAGGCGCAAAAGCTGACAAGCCTCGCGTTAAAGTGACCTTGCCGGGTCGGGCGGAGGGGATCATCATGCTGATGATGATGGAGACCAGCGGCATGGACGCGCATCACGTTGATATCGATTCGGACTTCGAGCCGCATGCTCGGTCGCGGTCGTGCACCTGGCCGCTCCCGCCGTGTCCCGAGGGCTTCCCCGGGGCAGAGGAGGCGAGCCGCGGGGGTCTGGCTCTGGCGACCGTCAAAGCGGAGCGCTACGACGTGCCGGCGTGCCGGGCCGACAGGAAAGGCGGCGCGCCGACGGAGATCAAGCACCCGGCGGGCGCCCCGTCTCCGGTCGTGGCCGCTCCCGCTTGCATGTCCGGGGCTGCCCTAGACGTGGCCGGCCAGCTGCGCAAAGCCAAGTCGTCACGCAGGAACGCGTGGGGGAATCTGTCGTATGCAGACCTCATCACCCGCGCCATCGAGAGCGCACCGGAGAAGAGGCTCACTCTGTCCCAGATCTACGACTGGATGGTTCGCTTTGTTCCTTATTTTAAGGATAAAGGCGACAGCAACAGCTCGGCTGGATGGAAGGTAGGCCACGTAAAAACAGTCCTCCTGACACCACAGGGGGACGTTAACTATATTTAGTGAGCTTGCGTCTGCAGCAGCACTCCTTTTGTGCATATTTTAGAGCCACATAATTGACCCTTGGCTCCCGTGATTTATGTCTGTAGCGTGTCTCGCTGTCTCTCCACATGACACGGTGTGTGGAAATGGGCGTGAGCGCGCCCGTTTCAGGGTTCACTGGGTTCGTGTGTTGAGAGTTCGCATCCCGTGCATATGGAGCCACCGCAAGGAGGCAGATTCCCATACTTTCCTTTGCTGCTGGAGAGGCGCGCGGTGGCGCATCGATCCGGCCTGCTGTCGGGTCACACCGGGGACAGCGAGTGCCTCGGGCTTCTCAACCTTAAGCTGCACACTAGTTTAGGGTTTAATGCTCAGCCTTCCCCCTCCTCTCGTCCCACCACTAGTCTCCACCAGACCCTTTTGTCGATCCTTTGCGCCCGTCAAATTACGCACAGGCTGTTGGAAAAGCATGGCGCAAGCCAAGTGGTTTGAAAGCACAATAACAAGAGATGATGACGCCGGTCGTTATAGTAAACAGATGTAACCGCGGATTATCTCTTACATTCAAATTAATATGAGGTTAATCTAATTGATTGGTCGCTCTAATCTGCTTAGATTTACCCGCCATTCGGTGTTGGGATTAGCAGTCTTGTTTTCAAGGCACAAACTGCAGCTTCCCTTCATTCTCATCTTTATTTTTGTTTTCCAAAGTTCTCCCTCTGGGCTTTTTGCACTTCAAAGCAAGATGATGAGTATCACTCAGTGTCCTGATATCACATGGGCTAATAAGAACTGGGAAGTCTGGTTGGTGAAGGTGCCAGTAAGAAGGGAAAGTAAAAGTAAACTTGGAAAAGTTAGACGCTTTTTTTCAGTAAATGTCCCCTGCTGCCTTCTAGAAGTTAAAAAAAAGAGAGTCTTTATTGGAGTTGGACTTGTCTTTGCTTTGTGTTGATGTTCAACTGAGAAATACTTTGAGATTTGGAATCAAGCTGTCCTGGTCTGGCGTAGGTGGAATGGAGCAGAAGACGGACAGATTTAGGACTTTATCTGCAGCAAGAATAGCATCACTACGTTCAACTGTGGTGATGGAGAAGCTGGGTTGAATGATGAAACTCTCGGTTGACTGGTTGGTCTACCTCCCAGAGATGAGTTGTGACTTAAAGAGCAAAATGATTCCATGGTCATGGTTCTCACCTAGAACAAAGCTGGGTTGCTCCTTCTGGGTCAGAGGTCAGCCACCAAATGGTGAACCCTGATGGTGCAGGGGATTGAGAGACAGATTGGGAGTTCATCTGCAGTAAAGCAGGTGCTGCTTTGGTGCTTTGCAGTAAAGAAAGAAATTATTATTCCAACCCTCATTTATGGTCAGATACATCCATCCACTGAGATCAAGGACACAAGCAGCTGGACTGAGCTTCCACAGGTTGACCTATAAGGTAATGAGTTCATATGGAGGAGGCTGGTAGTAGGACCTGCATGCTGAAAGGATGTGGCTGAAGAGGTTCAAGTATCGGAGCGGGATGGTTCCTTTCAGAGGTTTTCCGGACTCTTCCACTTGAAGAAGATACCATGGCAGACTCAGATTTCACTGGAGGAACTAGATTTCAATTTTAGTCTGGGAACACGTTAACTATTGACTGTTTTGGGGGTTCAGTTGAACAACAGTCAGATGAAAATAATCTCTATCCTAAACAATGGATTTACAGCAGGAGTTTAACTCTGTGGGGCTGGGGACTTTCTGATTGGCTGTTCAGGAGAGGAAGCTGATTGGTGTGTGTGTCAGCGACTCGTCTCGGGACAAAACAACATAACACAAAAACACTCCTATACGACAGACTTAGCAACAATAACATCTGCAAAAACAAAAAAATACAAGAGAGTGACGGAACACATACAGTTTGGACCGGAACACTGGGTTATGATGGATGGATGAATGGATGGATGGATGGATAGATGGATGGATAAATGCAATCAGAGTATGTTGGTCTTTGACCCAGCCATTGGTAGAGATCATAGTTCAGATCTTCTGTCTCTAGCTCCAGGTGTCCACTTCCTGTTGAGGCGTCAGTCTTCAGCTTTGGATTCACACATTAGCACACTTCTTGTTCTCAGATTGATTCTTTTAAGTGGAGCCACAGATCGTCAGAATAAGAACGGAGCTGGACTGTGAGCTGGAGCAGAGTGAGTTCGGTCCTGACTATGCATGGATTCTCTGAGTGGGTCTCAGTAATTGCAGTCAAGTGTTTGTTGTTGTAGCTGAGGTGGGAGGCTTTGTTTGGTCAGATGAAGTGAGTTCACTCCTGTAGGTGGTCACAGTCATGATGGTGGTGGCGGGGGCGGAGGGTAAGAACTCTCTCTCTTACACACACACACGCTTTCTCTCTCTCTCTCTCTCTCTCTCTCTCTCTCTCTCTCTCTCTCTCTCTCTCTCTCTCTCTCTCTCTCTCTCTCTCTCCGTTTCGTTCATTTTAAGTGACTGTGTGTGTGGCTGACTGAGTGGTGCTGTGGCCTGTCTGCAGGCTGTTCTGCAGGTAGAAGCTCTGACTGCACCCGAAGGCTCCATAAGCAGCCTGATGAAGGCACACTCTGGGTGTATGGCAGCTGTAAGCATGCTGACACACACACACACACACACACCCACCCCCACGCATGATTGCGTGGCCATTTTTGTGGGGACTTTCCATTGACTTCCATTCATTTCTACAGCCTAAACTTTACCCTTATCCTAACCCTAACCCAAAACTCAATTCACACCTTAGTCCTGAATCTGACCCCTGACCTAAAAACAGCATTTCCCCTTGTGGGGACCAGGCTTCTGTTCCCACAAGGAGCAGTGGGTCCCCAAAACGTAGCATGTGTCAAGAAAATGGTCCCCACCAGGTATTACAAACATACCCACTAACACACACACACAAACACATGATGATCAAATATTGTCATAGAAACATGTTTACTCTTTGTGTTTGAGCCAATCAGAGCAGACCTGGATGGACAGCGAGGAACGCTGTCCATCCAAGATTTAGTGTTCTTCTCACACTAAATCAAAGTTTGTTTTGTCTTATGAGCTCGATGTTGTGGAGCAAAAATATTTCTGTGCTAAAAACAAAATGCAAAACTACTAAAAGCGTGAGAAAAATTTATATCAGCAGACATATGTTTTGTTCTTAATTATTATTTTTTTTTACCAATTTAAGGAGAGAATATTTAAAGTATGGAAAACTGAGCATGAGTGACTCGATGTTAAATACACCGAATTGCGGAGCAAGTCAGCAACTCAATGCATGTAACTACTGAGCTGAACTTGATTGCACTGTTTGATCTGTAGGATCTGGTCGTGTGATTGGATTGAACTTTTGGATGCATCCTTTGCTACACTAAAGGAATGCTGTTATTGCATTTTATGTAACAAAATGTCTATTTTATTATTCAAAAAAGAAATGAATTAATTTGTTTACTTGCATTGTTTTACGTATTCCGAATATAGTACAAAAAACCCCTCAAGAGGTTAGATGAAAAATCTGCAGAATGTGTCAGTGGATAAAATGTGGATAAAATTAATCCTTTATCTGATTAATTAACTAATTCAGAATGACCCAATTACTAAAAAAACAACATTTAGTTGCAGCCCTTGAAACATTGAAATCTTTACTTTGAAAAAGCTGCCAAACTTCTCCCAGTGCATCTCCATGTCCTGCATGTAAAGAGTCAGCACTCATACTCGTGACCATCACCTTGTTACACTGAGAATGCTGAAAGCAGAGAAGGAAAACGAGATGCATCAAACACTGAGGGAGACAGAGACAAGCAGGAGAAAAAAGAGACAACGCAACACCATGGAAAAAAGGTATTATTTGTTCTGCCAACTAAACCTTTCTTTTTTTTTTTCAATTGGATTCCAAATTGAGTGGGAGAGGAAGAGAGAGAGAGAGAGAGGCAGCAAGAGAAAAGCTAAGAGCGGGTGTGTGAGTAGTGGCGGTGGCCCCTGCTGCTGAGCACATTGATAGCAGCCTGAGCGCCTGTGATGCTCCAGCGCCAGCCCAGACAGAGGGGAATTGGTTGGAGATGGTGGAACAAGCTTGGAGGGCTCCCTGTGCCAGCCGGCCTGGCAGCGCGTCAACACAGAGCCCTCTGAACTATTACACAGTTATTGTTATTATCACAAAGAGGCAGCAGAAGGGGAGGCAGCTCTTGAGTTGGCGGGCTTGGCGCTGGCTTTATTGTAGGTGGAGACAAGGAAAAGAATTTGGAATGCGAGCAGAGTTAGTTGTTAAACGCGAGACTTGACTAAAACCCATCCGATCAGTCCTGAAAACGAAATGGGAAATGGCTCAAAGAGAGAACTGGTTGCCCGGTTAGATGACAGAGAAGTTTCTGAACTGACATAGCTGCAGCCCAGGACGTAAACAAGGGACGGACCGTCAATGGAGGCGGGATGTTCGTGGCATGAAGTGAGTCATCTGCGGTTGGAAGAGAACATAATATTCTCACCATCAGACCTCACACTTCAATCAGCTGGAATAAATCAGCTGGAACAAAGCGCTGAGAAACACTCCACAGACGGAAATTCCAGAGAGAAAACCGAATCCAGACACGGAGCAGTCGGATCTCGGGAATCGTGCCTGGTGGCGGCTTGTAAAATGTCGGCCCAGATCGCGTTCTTTCTGTGTTGTCTAACAGAATTTCGGGGGGGGGGGGGAGGGTAAAAATATTCTGGTGTTTGGCTCAAGTGAAAAGACCCAAACTAAAAATACAATGCCTGTTTCCTCAGTGTCAGTGGAGCATGACTGGACCGGCACATGATGGTCCGTAAACAAGAAGCCGTTGAGCCAGGCATCAGGGCTAAGCACGCTGGAGCACACCTCAACATGAAACCCAACATTTAGACTTCAGACCACGAGGGCCAAACCCATCAAGATGAAAGCACTAAGGCCACATTTTATTTATTTGTTTTAGTTTAATGCAGGAGCCTGGTGAATAAATTAGAAATGATTTTTGTTGTTCTTGCCAACCAGATTTGATTCATTCCAGCAGGACTGGGACGATGCGGACATAGAATTTTATACTTGATATTCTGTGGTAGTATAGCGATAACAATAAAGATCATGATAAAACTATTTATTACTCATTTTTCATGTAACTGTTTGACTGTGACTACATGTTCTTGAAAAACATTCCCATTTCAAACAGGCTTCTTAAGTCTGATCTATATCAGAGTAACTTCATTTAATGTTAGTCAAACTCACTGATATTTATTGACGCTGTCATGGAAGAAACAGTAGACAAAGTAGCAAAAGTAACAATCCCAATCATATTATCAGATTGGGATTGATAAAATAAAAAAATATTTATTTTTATTTATTTGCTTTAGAAACCCTTCTCCTCAAGCTTAAAGGGAAAGTTGCGTTCTATGAAGGTAATGCTGATAAATAGCTTCCATTGCTGCCACCTGCCTGTCTCTTTAAAAGAGGTAACCAATAGTTACCACCATCCTCTTAGTGACTCAGCGGTGGCTTTCAACGGTTTCAGGAAATCACAGTGTTTTTCACACTTCTTCAACGTCTGATTTGAAGAAAACCCGAGTCCACAGAAACGCTGCACGCCAAATATTTGTTTGATTTCCCAGTTTGAGACTGACAGCTGAAAAGTGAAGCAGCACAGGGGGAGTTCCTCTGCAGTCACTCATCCTCACGTTCCCCAGCCGGATCCCTCTGGAACGCAATCATGCTGTCGACGACTGAGCTGCTTCATAAAGTATTCACTCCCCCCTCAACTTTCCACATATTGTGCTCATTATGAAACACCACGGTTTGAATAAATCATCGTGCTCTTGTGGTGTGTTTGTTTTGGTCTTTCTGAAGCTTCACAATGTCTTGTGAGGAGCGTTTTGACTCAGAGCGTTGTCCTTATTGTCGGTGCAGACAGGATTAAATTTGGAGAACGAGCACATGATAACAGATGTTTTGCACAGATCTGAAAATGTGTTGTGCGTATGCGTGTGTTGTGTAGCTGAGGTCTGATGGGAGTCAGAGTCCACCGGGCATGGCTCTGGTTAATAATTCAGTTGAGGCTCTTTATTAAGGCAGTGCAGATCTCCCTCTGATTCCACCTTAATTGCAGGCAGGATGTGCCTCTCAGATGCTCTGAGTCTTTCCTTCTCCAGTCTGCTGTGAACATCGAACAGAAAGATCACACACCGCTCCGCTTTGGCCCCGCCGGCGGGCCCTCTGCCTCTGGTCCGACCAGGTTCACGTAAATGGATATTTGGAGATGATCTCGGAGCTTTCAGAGAGTATTGACTCAGAGGTCAGGCATGTGCTCCGATTATGAGTCACTTACATTTTTAATTAGATCTTTATGAGGGTTTCCTCCTTTCACAGGATTCAGCAAACTAAGATTGATTGTGGGTAATCAGTCAGACGACAGCTGCCTGGTGATTAATGCTGCTGCAGAGCGGCGCTGGCCGTCTGGGATTGGGGCCTTTCAGGCCCAAATGAGGAGAAACCAGAGAGGAGCTGAAATGTGACCGGTGCTTTGAAGACGTTCGTCATGTTCCACCCACAAAACTCTGGTTCATTTTATTAGCATTTCATAAGATGCGTCATCACAACCCAGCTCATAACTGAAGGAAAAATGTTAAATGGATTTCATGTTCAGGTGTTTTAGTTCATGTGTCCACTAGCTTTGAACATCTACAGATGGAATATTTTTTCCATTTTTGCTTGTAAAACAGCTCAACCTCGGTCAGAGTGGATAGAGGACATCTCTGAGTTTTTAAGTCCCAACACAAATTGGATTTAGGTGTGGACTTTGACTAGGCTGCATTAATAGGGACCTCGTTGCAGTACAATTAGTCACCATTAAAGCTCTCCGACTCTTCACCAAAGCACTGAAATCGTCTCTCATTGGCAAAAATCTTGTCCACCTGCCCTACACCAGGCCCGGGTCGAACTATTTCGCATAGAAGTCTTCAAGAAGTCTCTTGTGATTGTCAGAAGTTTGTTGCTGTGTTTAATGGAGAAAGCAATTTTGATATTTTGCTTAAACTAATCCGATTCCACTGTCTGGTTTTTCAACATGAATACTATGAGGAACATCTATCAGATGCAGCAACAATTATGTGAAAGATTGTCAAGTGGCTAAATACTAGAGATGCACTGATTCCCTTTTATAACTTCTGATAACGATATCCGAGACTTGGGATCGGCCGATATACAGAAAAACAATTTGATTAACTTTAAATGTTTCTTTTTTTAAACAGACATAAATGTGCTGAATTACTAATTGATTTGATAATTCTGCACCAGTTCAGAACACATAAATCCACCAATACCTTCGCAAGCTTGGTCAAACATGTAAAAACAATTAATAACTTGTTCAGTCAGTGAAATTAGGAGTAAAACAGCCGATTTAAAGTAATAATAAAGAAAATGAAACTGACTAAAACAATAGGTTGATGACTTTGGTCAAACACGTAAAGGTAAACTGCAACAAATCTTCTTTCAAATGGTTCAGAAAGTCCATTTAAGAATTCTAAATGTAATGCAGAATAAATAATAAAGCATGATGTTGCTCAGAGCACAAAAAATATAATTAGACTGAATAGATCTGCTCTTATGGATTGGACACATTGCCACCGACACCCTATCTATAATATCTTTCTATATCGGGGCAGATACAGGTATTACTATCGCATTAAAAATGCTTGGATGGAAATTGCAAAGTTGTTTTCCACGGCGGAGGCTGTCTGCAGTGAAGTGTAGCTCTGTGTGACCGTTTTGTTACCTGTATGCGTTGTGGCGTGATGAAGGAGGGCAGTTACCAGGTGACCTGAGCCGTGTGTGCGAACACGAACGTCCCGCAAGCACGCGACGGCGCGTTGGGCTTCCAGTGAAGTGCGGTGGAGCCGTGGAGTGTGTTTTGTTCTCAGTGTGACTCAGTCATGCAGAGGTGATGCTCAGCATCAGTCAAGTCACATTCACTTGCTGACAGTTGAATCCATTTTCATTAAAGAAGGCTGCTTCTGCACTTTAACTGTGGTTGATAAAAGCCACTTGAAAGTAGAAACCATTAGCGTGTGAAGTGTGGGATCATTTACCGTTTTAACCAGAGTTATTTGCCTGCTTCCTTTGTCAAACGTCTGTTAAAACACCGGCTACACTGTGAGGACATCTCTTAACAATGTCAAGCCGAGCCCAGAGGGTATATTGTCACTAAAGAGTATTCTCTCCAATGAATATTCATCAGACCACCACATATTTATACAAATTACTATAAAAGCCTTTCATGTTGAGTAGGCATGAATTACAACCTTGTCATTTTGGGGATGATTAATCAAACACCACTTAATGCTTTAAATCACAGCTAAAGAGATTTATATTATGGTATGTAAAGATCAGATAAAATGTGTGTGTGTGATGGCAGCAGTGTAACAGACTCTCTGTGGAATTCTGTGTCAATTTGATGAAAATAGGTCAGGATTGAGGGCATGACGTTTAGCATTGTGATCGCGTGATGCGGACGCTGCGCTGACGACGACCTCGTATGAACCCCGGACTCCCCCCGTAGCCCACCTCCACCCTCACCCCACCCCCAGGCCAATCCACGCCGATGTGAACACTGTCCTTTCATCCTTTGCCATGGCTCCACCGGCTTCAAAACTCACCTAAAGAAATTTAAATCTGAAGGCTGCATATTAAAAAGCCTGCTCTCCTGCAGGATTTGCACTCAATTCCAAAAGAGACTTGGCCTTGTGGAATTTATTTGATTTAGATGTACTTTTGAATATTGTTGCTCTGCTTCAGGGAGAGAAAATAGATATTTTATCTGGATGATACTTCAACTGTCGCCGCAGTGCCCTATTTTAGCATGCAGCCTATGGTGTGTTTGGTCATTATTATATATGTATGGCTTGGTTTATTGTATTCCATCTCTCATGACAGCTGTGCCATAAAAATATAAATAAAATTCTAGGTATACCTGTGCATTCAGACAAGCTGGTGCAGTGTTTGTCCACATCTGTGACAATCTCTCCCATGTTAGCCTCTGATATAAACAGTAAAATTGTGCAAAAGTTAATTTAACAGCAATGTAGAAGAGATAAGAGATTTTTTCTGATAGATCACCAAAAATGAAAAATAAACTGTTCTATCACCTTAAGAAGACTGTCCCGATGCCAGAAAGGACTTTAGATGCTGATTAGCCAAATGCTAATTCAGCAAAGAAACGTGTATTTGCCTTGCAGCGTTATCCAGCTAACACTAGTCATAATCTGCTTGATGCAGAACTTGGACCAGCAGGTGTTTCTCAGGGTTTGCATCACACACTGCAGCAAAAAGTACAGTGCTGGCCAGTCTTACATAATATTTTCTACAGTCCAGAATAATTATATTTCTTTCTTTCTTGGTACTGATTTGGAAATCTTTGATGTAACCCAAAGTGCAATAAATGAAATGAATTAAGAAAACAGACAGAAATCAGTTGAAATCTTGTCTTGATCCAGGTGGTGTGGTCACCTGCGCTCTGGGTTTGTTAGCATGGGGGTTGGTGCTGCATCTGACCTGCCTTTTAATCCTCAGCACAGGAAAATACAATGTAAAGTGCCCAAACCTGGACTGTATTATTTTTTTCAGGTTTAGTGGGATACAGTACAATTATTATTAATAGTTTTTTTGTCAAATAGCAAAGACAGTACATCATATATGCAGTATTTGATTAAATGTTTAACTGCTAAAATGCAAATATGGAAACACATGTTGTACTGTATGTTTTTTAGCACATGCACATTGTTGCTTGATCATAGTAGAAGACATATATACCAAATAGTATGTAAGGCATATTTTATAAAATCAGTGACAGTTGAGACTCTAGTGGCTAAATGTTAAACCGGTCAGATATATACTGGCTTCCAGTATCGTCTTCTTCCTTCATCATCCTCCACTTTGTGAAGTAGACCGTGTCTTCATAACTGATTTATTACCTCCCTGAAAGTCTGACTTCATCAAATCTGTGATGCCGACAGTCATATATACTGGCCACCCCAGTCAATGTGAGCTTTTAATAGCTGCATTAATCTGCCTGTTTAACGGTGTTGTTGAGTGGGAGGTGGTCACTGAAAGACGCAGCACTAAAAGATGAGCTATGGCCTCTGATGGCCAGCGATGGAGGAGCAAAATGAAAAGCAGTGAAGTTCTGGAGGAGAGCTGAGGATTTCCAAAGGGCCTTTTTCCAGATGGGGCAGAAAATAGCAATTCTCCATGGTGTCCCCTTCAGATATATGAGACAGCAATGTCAGCATGCGAACATGCCCAAAGTGACGTTTAATTTGTCTGTGCTGCTAGATAATTTCAGTTATATTTCCTGAGGATAACTCAATGCGCTGTTTCACCTAATTAGCATAGTCAAACATGTTTAGACTAATCGTCAAACAGCTTTTATAGCCCTCCACATGTATACCAGAGGTGTCACTTTGTGGCGGGTTGTTATTTTCTGAGTACAAGAGAACATAGTGCTACTTTTTTAATCATCAACATGTGAATAAAAGACACAGGCTTTAGGCATGTGTTCCCTGCCTGTTATTCTGTCTTCATCTCAGGATATTAGCATTCTATTCATGCAACATAGACATTTTACAGTCACCACATCAAACTTGACACTTTTCCAAATTTTTCAAATTCCCATCACTTCAAATAAAACAAACCAAAACAAAGTCATTTAACAATGTGACTTCAGTGTAGAAAAACGTTAACCTCACCTTGTAACAGGAAGCTAAATGTCAGTGTTTGGGCTGAGATAAAACTCAGTTCATTGGCTCTGAAAGCACGCCACGTGTGAACACGTTTGTCTTTGTTGATCCTAAGTGAGCTCCAGGGACTTTCAGCTGAAAACATTTTAATCCATGAATGTGTGGAGATAGGCGAGAAACTACATGAAACTGCTTTAACCTCAGTCACGTGCTGTGTTTCCATCACAAATGTGCACAAATCTTTGTCGATATTTTGCTAATGTCAACCCCCCCACCGCCACCCCCCACAATTTCACAATTGTGGTGTTTCCATTGGATAAGAAGTGAAATTAAACTCACATGTCAATAAACTCTTTCATATAATAAGTCATTAAAACCATGTAAACAGTTACATCAGATATATCAATAATTCATCATGATGCTTGCGATCATCATCCATCAGCCAATCAGAGGAGATGTCGGCGTCTTATTCAGGCGTTGGAGCAACAAGTCCCGCCTACTTGGGGGTGGCGGGACTCCCAAGTAGGCGTTTTGGGTAAATTTGAGTTTACCCAATTTGCGTTTTGGGTAAATTGTTGTTGGTGATTTTACAGAAGAATTATGGATTCAACATGTTGGAATGACACACAACTTTTTATGAACTCATAATAACACTGAGATCAAATAAAAGATGTAACTGCACTCAAGTTTGTTTGTATGCCACTCAAACAAACTCGAGCAGCATATGATGAACAGATAAAGGAAATAAAATGTGACTAATATAAAGCAGATGCACTGTAGTGGACGTAAAAGCCAGGTAGGTTGAAATGTTCAGTTTTAAATTAGCCTTTAAAACATCAGCAGCTGCTGAGGACCATAAAAGACGAAGAAGGCCTCACAGTCAGTTTTAATGACGTCCTGTTTCTGGTATCTTGTTCAAACCTCTTTGGAAGTTTGGCAGAAAATCCTGTTGGTTTTGAAGCTGCAACCTTGGTACCACTAACTGACCTCATGTCATAGCAAAGCAAACTCTTAAGGCAGCAGTAGATAACATTTATAAAAAAAATATTTGTTTGTTTTTTCTTTTAGCTATTTGTTAAAACTGTCCCTATGTGTTGACAGTATGTTATATGAGACAGATAATCTGTGAAAAAACCAAGATTCTCTGCTTCTTCCAGTGCCAACTAACAACCAATCAGAGCCAGGAGGAGGGTCTTAATGCTGTCAATCACCCCTTGCTCTCTCCTATGCTAGTTAGCATACCATGTTGTGAATTCTAAGACTAGCTAGCATGGCAGATGAATGGTTTTACTGTAACAGTAAATTATTTCTCTATCATTAGCGCATGTAGTAGCGACTGCATGAGGATGTCTGACAGCGCTAAGGCCCTCCTCCTGGCTCTGATTTGTTGTTTTTGGTTGGGGCCGGTTCATTTCTTCAGACATCAATAATAGCTCAGGGAGCAGGTGGAGGAGATCATACTGTTTTTCTCATAACAAACCATCACAACATGATGACAGTTTTAGAAAATATGTTACTTTAGTAGTGCATGTAGCTACTAGGCTAAAATATTATTTTCTAACTTTAGAATCTGAGGTCTGAGTTGGCCTTCCAGTGATTTATTTCTCACAGTCCCAGTAGAAACACCATGAAGGTGGGAAAGCTTCAATCGTGCCTGAATGGATGTATAACTTTCTACAGATGGCTTAGATGAATTAGGATTATTCAAAATGGCATAGGGTGCTTCAGTTGAGATCTAAATAAAATACCCCTCCTCCCCCCCACACACACACGGATTAGGATTAAGAAAACAGTTTGAAACAACGTGTTAATGGAACGCAGCCACATCGCGGCGTCTACTGACAGATGTGATGTCCGTTGGGGGCTGCCGTACTGAAGCTGATGGGAGGCCGGAGGGAGGACAGACACCATGGCAGAGCGGCGGTTGCGTGACTGAACGGCGCGCAGGTTTGCTCGCGTAATTCTCCGAAGATGGATATGAAAGACGCGACGCTAAGACTTTTCCCTGCGCTTTTTCCCCTTCCCTTCCCTCTCCGTCTCTACTAATGATCTGCTCCGCCTGTCGCTGCGTGGCTGACTGATACCCACTGACAGCCCCACTCAAGTGGAAATCCCCCCTCCACTCCACAACCCCCACCCCCACCCCCACCCCCACACACAGACAGAGAAAGTAATGAACTCTCCTCCATCACGGTGCTGCGCACTTACTATGCATGTGTGACACACATGCAGCGCGCGCGCCAGCTTACATAAGCGCTCGCGGTGAGCCAGCTCTACGTTAACTAATCACACCCATTTGTTCAGTCACATGTCAGCAGACATATATATGCAGAGCAGATGACAAACACACAAACAGGCCACACATGGACGTTCCCCTCCTTCCGTCGCATAGCGTGACTGTTCTGCAGCTGACTCACCGTCCAGGCATTGTTATGCAAATGACAGCGTTTGAATTAGTGGTGAGTGCAAAGAGGCGCATTTCTGTCAAAGCTCCACAGCGTCGCAAAAATATATTTTTTTATTCGCTTACTTTTAGAGAAAGTGTACATTAGGCCTGTAAATATTCTGGTTCTTTTTAATGAGCTCTGTTAAAGTTTTATGGGATGGAAAACATACTGATGACATTTATGACTCCACTCAATATTTTTTTTATATCACTGTAAACAGTACAAAGAGGAATATCTGAATGATCATATTGACTGACGGATTTAAATATGAAGACTGTAAAACATGAAAAGTTTACACACCTGTATGTACAATCAGGAAGCCCAACTGGCTTAGTGGCCCCTGAGTTCACATGTATGTACAAGAGGGAACATTTCCTCTGGCTCTCAGTTTATGGAGTCATAAGATTTCCATCAGAAAGCCAAGCTAACCAAGGGTTAGTAGTTTGGTTCCGGTCCATAAATACTCTTAGTGGCTGAGATAAAATTTAACTGGATCTGTTGGGAAGGGTTCATTTGGGTTTTAGGTTTAGGTTTCCTCTGACTTGAAACAGATTGTTTATGTGTTCAGTTTTTCCTGCTTATTTTCCTTTGTTCCTGTTTTGCTAAAGTTGAGGGTTTTATTTGTTCAATTTCTCACTAAAAACATAAGCGGTGTTTTTAGTACCGGTAGTATGTGTTGCATATCCTCATCTTTCTAAAATAATGGCCTACATTTTTTTAATGGCTAAATCATCTTTTGGCAAAAAATGTCTTGGGCCATTGTTTTAGATTAGAAAGATGATAATATTGTAGTGCTGGCTAAATGAGTCAATTTTTCTGGCTTTTTGTTCCTGTCTAAGTCGAAGGTGATCCGAATGGAGCATCAAAAATGCTTCCTTTTTTGTTGAATAAAGATAAAATCAATCTTAGGATGTGTTTTAAAGAATTTGTGCTCCGTGTAGAGCAAATTTGATCAGTATTTAAGATTTTAAATTAGAGATGATCAAATGCAGTCTAGACTCAATAAAATTCTTTAGTTAGCCCCAATAGCTAGGCTATGACAAGCTAAATGGTTGCCAAGTTGCCAAGGCTTCTAGCATTTAGAAGCCATTTCTACGATGTCTGTCACTTTCTCATCATTTGGTTTTCATACTATGAAAAGAAAGTATGTCAAAGTTATGGAGACATTTTCTGTCCTTTCATAAGCTAGTCACCTAGACAACCAAAAAGTTTTTATTGGTCCAATTTTCTTTCACAATAGAACAAGAGCTACTTGGCTACTCTAAATTGGTAAATTGGTAATATTGTAGCCCCACAATGATAGCGTACATTAACTCTGTTAAAGTGAACAGGTTATGAACCAGACTTTACTTTAAGAACAGACACAGACTAGTCCTTGTCTGACCCCTAGAAAGCCTCCAACTTTGTCGTCTTCTCCATTCATCCCGGTGTTATTTTCTCATCTGCGCCCCCCAAGGTTCAGAAAGAGAACTGCTGGTGAGTGGTGCCAAAAATAAACCTGGAAAAATCACATCAGTCCAGCACATTTTTACTCTGAGTATGCAGAAAAAGAAACACAATTCTTTTATGGCATATGAGTAAAATCCTGAACAGTGAGCAGTTTTATGTACACTTTTTACCACGAGGTACTCTGCAATCCTCTTGGAGGAACTTTAATCTTACCAGTGTAAAACAATTTTCATGTCAGAATCATTCTATTAACAGTCAGATGAGTTTTTCTACACTGATTCCTATTAAGATGACTAAATTCACATTTCCATTTTAACAGCAGTTATATAGAGACCCTCTTTGAAAGACATTTGTTGTTCATTTTCTAGTAATTCCATTTTGGACTCACTGTTCAGGAACTGAAAGGCTTGTAGATAGATGTAGTGCATGGCAGATTCTTCATATACCACTGATGCTTACTGAAGTTTATGTACGCCAGGTAAAATAAATATTGAACATGAAAACATTTTTCTTAATTAAAATATAAACTTCATGCTGCAAACTCAGTTTTCCTCCATAGCTGCAGTGTCTTCTATCTCAGCACTGATTCATTGTTGGAAGGTTTTCCTGCCCTACTGCCATTTCTTGAAAAAAATTTCCACCATCATCAAATCTATTTACGCACACATCGAATATCTAGGATGTGGCAGAAAGCCCTTCCATAGTGCCCATGGGCAAACGGCTGCCGCTTCATATGCTCAGCATCACCTTCAGACTGCAGCTTGAGGACATAGCCTACTTTCTCAATAAAATAACAACTTTCTGTTCTTTCATTAGTGCACATTCGAGCACTTACTGAGTATTCTCCTGCTGAGCCTTCTCCTAATTGCTAATTGGCCCTTACTAATAATAAGCAAGCATGCATATGGAAATGTGATCAAAAGTAGTTCAGGGAAACATGCTTCTGTAGACAAATCAACACTGCAATCAATCCACTGTATACCAGTGTACAGTACATTGCATGTATCACCTATTATTGTATCATAAAGGGGTTCTGTAATCATAGTAATAATAATAGTAATAACAATCTTTTAGATTACTGCTGTGCTGGTGGAGTTCGGTGGGAAATGAGGTCAGTAAGCAACAGTGTGGCAACCCCTCTGGGCCCCCGCCCCCGGTCCCACCCTGTGTGCAGCTCACACTCTTTCATCTGATGGCTCGACCCAGCCATTACGCTCAATCAGGCAGGTTACACAAGGTCCAGGAAGGCCCTGCCGGCTCTGGCAGCTTAAACCGGGAGACTTGGCCAGGTGCTGGGGACCAGCAGGACCGAGGTCCAGATGAATCAAAGACTCTGGGGAGTCGACTTTTATCGGCACTTTAATTACTGTGGGTGAGCCTCTGCTTATTTATTATTTTTGAATTATTTGTTAGTCTTGATAATATTCATCAATGACTGTGAGCTTTTTATAAAACCGTAAAGCAGCAGCACTGACTCACTCCAGCTGCTAGTAAACTGTTGAATATTTAACAGCTAAGCTACGCCAGAATTATTATTACTGATGTCGTGAATTTATTATTTTACTGACATTTAACGTCTTAAAGGTTACACCACAGTAATTATCGGATCTTGGTATAAAATTGAGTAAAGACTAAATGCTCGGATGATACTGCAGGTTTCTCTGATTTGTCTGTCAGACTGTGGACTATCTCCCTCACAGTTCGTACATATCGACAGTATGAATATATCTGAACCTTTCTTAATCTTGTGCAGTGCACATGCTCATCCTGCAGAGATGAGGGTTCACTCACCCTAGAATGCCAAATTCTTGGAAGAAAGAATCTTGCTAAATATTTTTTTTTTACAAATATCTAATAGTGACCAGTGAAAGAGAAGTTCCATTAAAATGCATTTTTAACAAAAAATAAATACAGAATCTTCCTTAAAAGCCGGGAAGATTTTTGGTGCAATTTAAGTAAACATCATTAAAATTTTGTGCCAATTTGTTTCCATTGCCCAGAGGTGCTACAGCAGGAACAGCCTGAATGCAGACTTTTTTTATCCTAACTAAATATTGTTTTGTTTCCTTGTGATGAATCTGATGTCAGACCTCTCAGGAGGATTATCGCAGAAAGAAATCTTCAGTTTCTTTCCTTTTACAGTTGATTGACAATAACGATAAAACGGGACGTTGGAACGTTCAGAGCAGTGGATAAACTTCGAATGAAGTTTTTCATTGAGAAAAGCTCTGCTTTACTCCATCTCTTCATTATCAGCCAGACCCGCTCCCACATTCACTCACACTCACACACGCCTACACACCCCTCCGCACACACCCCCACACCCACGCCCGCACATGCGCACCCCCACATGCACACACACCCCTGCACACGCAAACATGCATGTATTCAAACACTGCAGGGGAAAAACACACACACACACATTCCAGCATTCCAATTTGCAATTCATGAGCGGCGTCTCATTAGACTTTAAGTTTTACCATAGGCCTCTGAAGTATATGGCTGGAGCAGTTATTAATATTTCATAGTCTCCCATTGAGGAGCTAAAAACGAAGTCAACCCGCTTCCGCTACAAAGTGACTTGTGCTCGTCTGTTTTCCCCCTCTTCCTCCTCTTCTTTCTTACCCTCTCTCCTCCCTGTTTGTTGTGATGCCGTTCTCTTCCCCTCTCCTCAGTTTGCTCCTCTGCCACTGCTTTTTCTCCTCAGCTTCCCCGCTTCCGATCCCTCTCTGTCACATAGACCCTAACTCAGACTGACTTAATTGGGCTGTCTTTGTTCTGGGAAATGTGGGCATACCTTCCCCATCTTTCTATTGGAGTCAGAAAGAGCGGGAGGTAAAGAGAAGGAAAAGGAAAAGAGGAGCAAAAAAGGAGAAGATGAACGAAGAACTCTGGTTCCACTCCTGCTGCTCAAAGAGGATCCTGTGTGCAATGCCGAGGCTAGGAGGGACTCATGAGGTCAGAAGGTGGAGGATGGGTGATGGGTGTGTGCGTGTGTATGCGTGTGCAGACAAAGATGGGTGGGGGGGTCTCAAGGGTTCACAGGGTGTCTGTCAGACTGGCAGACAGAAGTTCTGCCCCCAAAACAAACCCATGCATGAATAAGTCAATAAATCGCACTCTCTGTGTGAGAGGGGGTGTGTGTGTGTGTGTTTTTTTTGTAAGAGAGAGAGCAAAGGGAAGAAAAAGAAGAGAATTACACAAGGGTGATGAGTTCCTGCATCTGTGACAAAGAGACAGATACCACATTATCTTACACTGACAAAACGACAGAGCGAGTGAGAGACACTCACTCTCTGTGAGTGACACACTGAGAGAGTGAGAGACTCATTCAGAAAGAGAGTGAGAGATAAATAGAGTGATTAAAAAACCAGAGAGACAAAATCATAGAAGATGTGGGTTCTGCTCTGTCAGTCCCTCAAACACCCGATCAACCCCAAGCCTTACCCCAATCACTGGGCCAAAGTATTAATACGTATATGTGTTAGTAGTATTTTATTTGATACAATAACAAACTTGTTAAAGGAAATGTTAAAGAGAATGTACGTTTGGAGGCCTGTGGGTGTCGCGTCACTGTCTGTACGTCACGCTGCAGACACAGCTTTCTGAAGTGAAATCAGAACAGATTACTGGACTTCAGATATGGATACCAATGCCATCCATCTGTCTATCTGTCCATCCGTCCATCCATTCATCGATCCATCCATCCATCGTCTATTTCTCCTTGCAGTGTGAAGGGGGGACCTGTTGTCTATCTCCAGCAGTCATTGGGTGACAGGTGGGCTACACCTTGGACAGGTCACCAGTCCATCACAGAGACTAAGTCTTCTTCAATCGATGTGTGTTGCCCATTAAGACATTTTGAAACACCAAAGCAACATTTTAAAGTTATAAATGTTTAGAATTTGATGAGTTGAAACCAATGGCAGGCCTACACCCAAAGGCTTCTTGAATTATTTCTCGTTCCGTTTTTCTTTGTCAACTGCTAATAAGATAAAAATAAATAAATAAATAAAAAATTGGATCCTCAATAATGGAGAATCTTTCAGGAAAAGGACATGGAGCAACCTGACAGGACAGGGAAGCAAACACTGACAGCAGGACCATGTAGTGATTTATGATCAGTGGATGTCATCTGAGGGTTCAGCTGTAAGCACCCTGAGTTTGAAGCTTTGTCCAAAAACAATGATATCAGTGACTGTTCATTCACACAGCCTAGTGAATGAAGTCCGGTCTGGATAAAGGGCTGTGAATAGTGAGAGTTGGTGTAGCTCTGATATTGGACAGCTCTGAGTTAATGAAAAGAATAATTTTGTAAGGTTCATAGATTAATCGGCAGAAAAAGGGAAACAGAAAAAAGAAAAGAGTTATGGAAGGGAGGCGAGCTGGGGACGGGGGCTGTGACACACAGACAGAAAAGCAGCATGGAAACAACTCCACGTCCTTGAAAACCAATAAGGCTCATTTAAATTTTAGACTGAGGACTCCTTCTCCCCTCTCTCGCTTTGTTTGACCTCTTCCTCGCCCTTCTTCTTCGCGTCCCAATCAGTTTAATCTCTCTGTGTTCATCCCTCACCAATGTACTCCCTCCCTCTCTCTCTCTGTTCATTACTGCTAACTTTCACAAAGCAGATTTCTTCGTATGATGGATGGGCTTCCGGGTCACTCCTCCAAAGGTCGTTCGAGTGTGTACTAAGACTTGGGAAGCAGGCAGTTAACTTTTGTCCGTGCGTGGTTTTTTAGAATGGGACATCAGTTAGTCTCTCAGGGTTTGGGTGTCGGTTGGATGTGATACAGTTTGCCCAGCAGCTTTTATTGTTAGCTGTAGGAAGCCTGATGCATGCACATAGACAGATTTAAAAGAAGGATGGGGGTCATTTCTCAAGGTCCCACTCTTCTCTGTTTCGCCCCATCAATTCTCCCTCTGTAGTATTGTGAGTGTCTGTGGTTTTCCCGCTAGCTGGCTACCTCGGCGGCATCTTTACAGGTACCTCTCCCTCAGCATCTTCACCACCGTAACGCCCTGTAGCCTTTCTCTCCTGCTATGCTGCCCCCTCTTCTCCTCCCTGTCTCGCATTCCCTCCGTCTACGATGGTCAGGTCTCATGGGGAAAGACAGTTGGAAGGATGCAGAGTTGCTGCCATAGCAACTACAGCCCTCCCTCTTCCTCAGGTCTCCTTAGCAACTAGTTGCTTGGCATTGTAGTAATGAGCCGTCCCAGCATGCCATGCTGGGGAAGCTGGAGATGTGTGATGGCTAAGCATGCTGTCAATGTGTGGTGAAGTCAACTTATAAATCAGACTCCAAACTTTTGCTAATGATTACATTCAAGTGCACAGACATGTTCTCGTCCTGAATGTTTGTCACTGGGTTTCAAGTTAATATGTGACCGTATTTTGGAATAAAACCAATCAGAACCAGAACATTCCGATCCTTTCTCCACACAGAGTTATACCACAAAAGCACATGTACTTTAAAACGCATGGTTTCAGGTTAATTACAGACACATGTTTGATGTTTCAGTTCATTTTAAAGCGGAGGAGCCGAATACCTGCATCAGGCCATGGTGGTTATAAGACGAAACACTCCACACACTTTGAAACTGTGGCAGTCATCGTTTGTCTCATTGATTGGATGACATGCCCTGGCTGTTGTAGTAAACTGGTTTGCTTGTGCGGTCCATGCTACTGGGGTTTAAAGCGCTTCAGCCATCTTTGTTCAGACCAACTCTTTGTGCACCTCGACTTATTTCACTTCTGGTGCTGATTGTCTCTGGCCTGTTTCTTCTTTCAGGATTAGATTATCAGTATTGATAAGTCTAATTGGGTTTGGTCATTAACGCTCAATGGTTACAGAATTTGAGGTTCTAAAAGGTTACCGACTCTGACCCACTAAATTGTTCTTTCATGGTTCAAAATCCTTTAAAAAAGATGCAAGACAAAGTGCTGAAGAGAAGAGAGTCGAAGCATCCAGTAGCACAGCAGCCATAGTTAGAAAAACCCCAATAGATTCTGTTTCACATCAATAAATTTTTTTTGCCTTATTTGATGATGAGGATGTTGATGATGATGGTCTACTTTTGTGTAAATAATGGTTGAATGCAAAGTGATGCTTATTCCATGTCATACACCTCCAGCTGACAGATGGAAGACTTGACTGATGCCAAGAAATAATATCATTGACCAGAGTGGGCTAGACTGCAGGACAGTACGAAGGCACTCATGATGGCAGCACAGGTACAGCCACACGACACACGATCAATAGAGACCATGGTCTACCAGACTAGAGAGGATCCGAGATGCAAGCTGTGCATAGATGCCCCAGAAACAGCTTGGCACATAACACCCATAGGATGCTGATGGGTGAAGTGGACATGGAATGCCACCAGGTGGTGGGAAGAGTGTACAGGAAGATCTGTGCCAGGTACAGGCTAGAGGTGACAGTGTTGGAGATGGTGGGGCAAAGATCTTGTGGGACTTCCAGATCCAGACTGATAAACTGACGAAGGGTAACTGAACAGACATTGTGAGGATGGACAAAGCAAAATATAATGCAGTAGTTATAGGAATACCAAGAATTGAAATAGGAAATAAAGAGGCGGATTAGAGTCAATGGCTTAAGGCTCACACATGCTTCATCTGAAGCAGAATAGTCGATTTGCAGTCAGGTGATTGCGGACCGTTTGTTTTCACACACACCTGTCACACAACGGCACAGAACACCTGTCGATGAATCCACGCCAATGAGAGCTGATTTCAACCCTTCACATGAAGTATGTGGGAGGCTGAAGTAGTGCCAGTAGTAACCCCCGAAACTAGGTGAGTGGCTCCAGTAGATTCAGGAAACAACCTTTGAGTTCTCTGTCCAGAAGAGCGCAGTGCTAGGAACAACTAGCATACTGGTAGAACTCTCGCCGGCCTCTGGTGGATCATCTGAGCTCAGCCAGAATCAAGAGCATCTTTCAATATCCAGATCTTGCTACAGAATCTCAGTCCAAATACATTAACATGGTTTGATCTAACCCATTCTAGTTCTGGTGGTACAGTATGTTTAGAGTTATTGTTCTTTTGGAGGGTGAATCTCTTCCTTTAGTCTCAAGTGTGTAATGTAGTAAAATACGCAAAAGTGTAAGATCTTTTTTCAGTAACTTTAGGTATACAAAGTTCCCATTTTGTGCAGTGATGCAAATTAGTTGGTATCACTAAGTATGTCTTATTAATCGGGAGGCCAGTGTTTCCCCAAACTGCTCCTGTCATTTAGGGGACTTCCTGTCTTTGGCCTCTCAGAGTATAGATGCTCATTCTGTGAATCCCATTATGATCACCATGAACAGATGTGATGCTAATTAACACAACCTGAACGTCTGTTGGTGCCAATATCCCTAAAGACATATAACCCTATGTTTCCAAACTGAGGGACAATAAAGGATAATTCTATTTTATTCCAGTCTATTCTATTCAAACAATGAAGCATTTGGAAGTGCTGAATTGTTAGCGACATATTTAGTGCTCCACAACTGTTCCTCCTCACAAACAAAACAGGTTAATTTGCATATTTTTCCACAAGGAAATAAATGCAACAAATATATTTAATCAGACTCAGCGTGATGTTTACCATGAGAGCATTAAATCCTGAGGTACTTTCATACTGTCTCCATGAAGCAGCTAAGGAGCAAAGGTGCCCAAGCAATGAATATTCAACAGTACCTTAATTTAATTATGAATATTCAGTGAAAAGTTTGGAATAACTATGGTCACAATGAAGTGCCTTTCCAGGACCACTTATTGCTGACAAGAACTGGATTCTGAAACTGAGGTACATGTTGTGTTGTCCACTGTTTCCATCGGGAAGAGCTGCAGTGCTCTGTCTGGAGGCTCTAAAGTTGTAGGGAAAAAAAACAAAACGTTGACATATTTTGCATGCAAATATGGTTTTTACTCTATTCTCCCAGTTTCCTAAACCTCCTGAATTTAAACCGTCAAACATGAAACAAGTTCTCTTTTTTTAAAGTCTGAAAACCTTTTCAAATAATGTACCAATCTATTTTCTAAAATGTTTTCATGACTATGTGTTAACTTCAAATTTTACAACACAAAATACATATTCATGGATTCTTTTCTTTTTTTAATATAATTTTTTTTGGTGCATTGAATGTATCTTCTGAATCTGGGAGGATCAAAAAAGCATTGGTTTTATTCAATTTTTTTTTTTTTCATACTTTACAAATAATTTTCTTGGACACAAATAACAGAAAAAGGTGTATTTTTTAACACATTACTTCATATATAATAATTAGTACATAAAAAATAAAAAAATACAATACTAAAACTTGACATTTAGAATAAATCTAAACACAGAAAATTGTGTTAAAATCCCCCAAATTATATTGTGAAACTATTGTAATAAAATAACAGATAATAAATGTGCCATTGGCACATTAAAATATAAAAAGGTCACTAACTTTCAGCAGTCTGGGAAAAGTTTGGCAAAATTTGAAATAAATAAATAAACAAAATAAAATAAAAACATATCCAGAGAGCCAGTCGGGTGATCTTGTTTCCAGCAGTGATTGGGTTTTCACTGTGGATCCTTCCAGTTGTTGGCGTTGCAGTGTGGACCCCGGTGAGCGTGGGCCTCCGATTGGCCCCCGGCGAGCGCGGCGGATGTGACAGCTGACTGCTGAGGTAGGAGGGGCTCTCTTGAGACCTGATAGCAGGTGTGATCGGGCCTGTTTATCAGCTTCTCATTTGGCTCCCAGAGGTGTCACGATGCCACACCTGGTGTGTGAAAACCCCCGGAGGGCCTGAGAGGGGAAAAACCACAGCTGAGGAGGCAGCTCCCTTCATCAGTCGAAGGTGGAGACAACGGACCCATTTACTCCTGTTACTATAATTAAGTGGATTTTTAGCACTTGTGAGGTTTTGTTGGAAATGCTGCGTCATGTCATGAAATCTGAGTAATAACATGGAAGGTAGAAAACGTCAGGTTAGTTTTGCTTTACAGTCATTGCGTCTGTCCTGCAGCTGAGACACAGAAACCACTGAGGTCAAGCCAAGCTGGACTTGTTCAGGTTCTGCTCTTACATCACTCTGACTGAGCCCATCTTGTTCTCCATGCAACTCAACACGGTTCCCACCGTTAGTCTTTCAACACACAGCACAAGTTAGCTTCACTGTAAACTGAAGGCTTTAGTATCTGTACTGAATTTATTTCTTTTTTTCATATTCATACACATCTTAGACCTTGGTGATATTTGTGAAAAACACATCATGATGTAAGAGTTTAATATCACTTGATATCAATAATTATTGGTTAATTTTAAGTTTCAATATCTGAAATACCTCCAAACCCTTCGGCTTCCTCTGAAACTGTTCTTCTCATTCTCTCCTTCCACTCAATCCTGTTTTTTTTATGTTTAAGAACTTATGAGACATGATGGAGAAACACAAAACTGTTGATGTACAAATTACTCAACAGGTTGTTGCCACCAACCATGTTGAGCTTAGCAACCATGAGAGGATGAGTGGCTGTAGTTTCTCCTCTGCCTACATCCCCCAGAATGCCGTGCAGTTCTGGATCGGATTTCAGTGAAATTATTGAACATTCTACCGGATGTAAATTCTGTTGATATTGATCATGTGTCTATCACAATACATATGGTTATTGATTTATTTCCCAGCCCTATGAACATGTTTCTATGTCAAAAAAAAAATCCCCTAAAAAACGTCCTGAAGGCGTTAGAGCCTGGATATCTGCTATGGTTACAAGAAGAATGTGAGCAAGTTAAAGGTAGCAAGAACTGGAGGAGTGGGATCTTCTGACATTACTGGTAGAAATCTACATCTTAATCCACAGTGCAGATTCGTGTGAAGTAATTATGGATTAAGAAGAGATACATGAATTAATGATCAGGTTTGTGTAAAAACAACAACAAAGAGACACACAGGGGAAAAAATGTAGACACACTGTCACCCAAAGGCAAGTTGGACAGACCATGCAGAAGGACGCCAGGCTGGTACAGGAACCCTGGATCTTCTTGCTGTAGGCAGTGATGGCATAGTTACTTTGAAAAAGTAACTTTAATCAGATTACTGATTACTCCTTCAAAAAGTAACTTAGTTAGATTACTGATTACTTGATTTGGAAAGTAACTAAGTTACATTAAAAGTAACTTTTTAGTTACTTTCAGCAG
>CAEFZY010070432.1:0-70971 GCA_903066815.1 Brachyrhaphis roseni
ATTCATCATCCTTTTGAATTACATCGTGTGTAAGGCATCCCAGATAGAGTGTTTTACATGACCTGGGTATTCCATATTCCAATATGTTTTTCAAGATAAGCAGGGAATATTTGAAGTTAATCTTTATGTTTTGATAAATTGCACACCTGATCTACTCATCAAGTGGGTGAGCAAGTCATAAATTAACACAAGTTTGTAATTCTGTGCATGCAGTGCAGAAGGGAGTGGCTCCAGCAGTAATGTTCCTGCACTAGGGACAGTTTATCATTTCACTGATGAATTGGATTTCACTGAAAGTCATGATGTCCTCTTATCAAAAATCTATAACAATTCTTTTACAATACGGCTCAAGAAGGAGAAAGGAGAGAAACTTTGGGAAAAATGGGATCATTTTATTGCCAAAGATGTGTAACAGTTAATTTTTGTGACTCCACACCACTCGATGTAGATTAAAAGAAATAGGTGAGTTTCAAAATTGCAAAAGAAGGTTTGGAAAAAATATGCAGGAGAAGCCAAAGATCAATGTCAGACATGTTTTGGCAAATATAAAATATGCCAATCTTATTCCTGGTAGTGGATAATGGCATAGCTCCCATAAGCTTGCTTCTGTATTTTCATAAAACAGAGATGTGAAGTAGTTGCCTTAATATTCCATAACTCTGATCCTGTGTTTTGTGCAGTTTCGTTGCTGTGGAGTCGCCAACCACACAGACTGGTTTGAGGTTTATAATGCCACCCGAGTCCCAGACTCCTGCTGCCTGGAGTACAGCGACAACTGTGGACTAGACAACCCAGGAACTTGGTGGACTGCAGTAAGTTGGGGCATATTAATCAGTAGAGTACATGTAAAAGCATATGTAAAAAAGGGCTTTTTTCTGTTACTGTTTAAAGAAATCTGTTTAAATTATAGTTGAGTCTCCAGATTGCACCGTCATGCATTCTTACAGCGCCTTGCAAAAGCATTCTTACCCGTTAAAGTTTTTCAAATTACAACCACCATGCAATACTGTATGTATTTTACTGTGTTTATATATGAAACACCAGAAACAAGCTTACAAATTATTTTAGATTCATATCTGCAAACCTGCAAACTGTGGCTACTTTGAAAAATCTAAATACAATCCAATGCCTTTGGAAGTGTAAATAATTAAGAGTCCTGCCTTTTGTATCGTAATCCCAGTTTAACTGTTCTGTCAAAATGTTAGAGGTTAGTGAAAAACTTGACCGTTTTTATCCACTGAGTGAGGAAAACCATCGGCAAAGGATTCAAAATGCAAGATTTTCCTAATGATACAAAAAAGTAATTGGTTTATATAGCAAAGCATGATCCAAAACCCCCCCTTAGGAATAGTCCCTAAAATTGATTTGCAATCTACAAACCAAATATAAAGCTTATCTGCTTAGCAATAGAATGAAAAGTCCACATTGTGAATACCAATGCTGGGGTCATTTGTTAATCAAACAAATTCAGGTCATTCTGTGGCATGAGCAGCATGGCACCTTAAACAGCATGATTCATAGATAACATCTGCTTTTCTATTTTTGAAACCCACAATCTCCTCCCGTGCCCAGCATGTTCCACAAAGACAAATGAAAATGCAATAAAAAACAAAAAAGAACCAACACATAGCAAACCATGCAGCAACAGAAGAGGTGGGAAAAGGTACTCTACTCTGATGATAACAAAACAGAACGTTTTTTTACCATACAAAGAGAAAAAGTGATACTGCACAAATCTGAACATACCATCACTGCTGTGAAACATGGCGATGATGTGAGGAGGATTTTCTGTAGCAGGAACAGGGAAGCTGCTCAGTGTCAATGGAATGGATGAACCTAGATGGTATTCCTAAAATAAAATACAGCCACAGTTACAACAAAATCAAGCCATATTCATGTTTTAGAATGGCCCAGTCAAAGTTCAGACGTAACCCAAAGTTAAAAATTGATGTTGAAGATTGGTATCCAATGAAGCTTGAGCTGTTCTGTAAAAAAAATGGGCAAAGATGCTACTTTCCAGAGATGCTGTATACCTGCAAAAAGCAGGAATTGACTTAAGGTGACTGAATACAAATGCATTTAAAACACTGAAAACTATTAATCTTTTTCCTTCTACTTTGCAGTAATTCATGAATGAATTTAGTCACAGAAAATCTTAGTTAAAGAAATGTTCAGACTTGTAACGAGAATCACATCTGGAAACCTTCAAAGGGTATCTTTGCGAGGTACAGAGTGTTTGTTTTAAATGCATTTTGTCTGAGGTCCGTTTATACAACAATCAATATTTAAAATATTTGCCAGAAAAGAAAAAAAAAGACTGTTCTGGATCTTCTGTATGCATTTTTAAAAAATTATTTCTGGCGTCCACAAGCAAACAGCTGGACCAATAAACTTTTATTCATTATTACTAATACTGAATTTGCCACATTTCCTAAAAGGGCTGACTGCTGCTGCTACTAATGTTTTATTTAACACATGATTAGCTTTAGCGTTATTTCATTTTAGGCAGTTGTACCGCATGGAGAGTTGTTTCACTTTCAATTTCTGTTGCAATATGTTTAAATAAACCTTAACACAGAGAATGTGAGATGCATGCACATTTTCAGCCCTTTGGCCTGTTGTGTATCTCTTTAAGAGCACTTATTAAAGGGTCACAGTGATGGTTAATCCTGTCCCAATAATATGAGCCATTGAAACCAGAGTAGAAAGAATAAAAAAATGACTGATCTACAAAAGGAAGCTTCACAGCAGCATACGGCACCATGACTGTTTAAATAGCCGGCTCAGAGGAATAGAACAAGTTCTGTAATTTTCTTCTAATGAATGAGGAGCTGTATTACTACTTTGTGGACAGTATGGAAACACATTAGTCTCCATGTAATTTAGAAGCACTAGAAGTTGCCACTAATGAGGAAATTGAGCATGTTCAGATAATATATATGGGCAGATAGTATTAGTTGTTTTATTGCACCTTAATGAAGAACTGAAATTACTCCACCTTCATGTGGAACTGTAAATCAAAGCTGCAGACTGTAGAAATGAGTGTGTTAATGTAGCTATTAAATCTAATGTAACACGTTTCCCATATGAGTGTCCACTTGCTCTCTTAAAATTCTCCTTACAAACTTGCTAGCTAAATGTTGAAGCCTAGCATTATTTCAAGTTCTAAATAAAAACAAGGCAAAAATTACTTTTTGTCTTCATCATACAAAATGTTTTACACCAAAAGAAGGAAATTGAAACATTTTTTAAAAAAACCCTTCCAATATTCCCCTTTCTCCTCTCAAGTCTTAAAATAAGATTTATTGAAGCCTTCTTTTGCTCTGGATTCTCATCTCTGAACAGTCTACTGTGGTTTCAGAAGTCTAATCACAGTCAGCCTCAAACAATGATCTTCTCTTGGCAGCTGGGGCTTTTTTACCCTAAGCTTTTGTCTGCTGTGACACACTAAACCCGAGGCTTCCAGTTTTATGCGTTCTTAAAACAATGAATTCGCACACAAAATTTGAGTGACAGTAAGAATGGCAGACCTTTTTTGTCCTCCTAAATTATACATTTAGGGTTAAAATTCAAGACATGCTTTTTGCTCCTTTATGAAGTAAACAAGAACAACCTTTTGATATCCGGAAAGACATTTTAACTAATATGCCCAAGATATGAAAACAGGAACTTAAATCAGTGCATTTACTGCATTTCTAGCCATCCATTTATTTGTCTGGATGTTCATCAATCCATTTGATCACTGAAGTAAGAAGTTCAAGAATACCTCTGACTAGCAACACTCTTCATATTCTGGTAGTTCCCAAATATTCACAGACCAGAAAAGATATTACGTTCTCTCCAGTGAGTTTGAGTCTGCCTCAGGTTCTGCTCCCAGTGGGAAGTCCCAAGAAAGAATCCAAAGAAAGGATGCTAGGAGGCAACTTGCTACGGTGGCTGAACCACCACAGCTGACTTATTATGAATCACTGAATGACTTCATTCCCTGCTACTCACGGATGCCTGAGCTCTTCACTCTCTACCTCTAAAGCTAAGCCCAGGAACTTTGCAAGAAGTTCATTTTAGCCTCTTGGATATGGGATCCAGTTATTTCAGGCATTATCTACATTTTATGAGGCACCATGGAACATTATCTGCAAAAAGCAAAGATCTGACCTTGAGTTTCCTGAGTCATATACCCCTCTCTCAACAATGATACCTTGAAAATCCACAAATGAATCAGAAACTAGGGACAACCTTGATGATTATTTCTTATGGTAGCGTTTAATAGTACCAGATAGCCGCTAAATGCGCCTGGACAACACAACCAACCTCTTTGGGTGCCTCAGCTATTTTATGAGGGTAATGACTCCACTTTTCCTTGGACAAGATGGATCGAAAGCCATTTTGGAGACTTAAAAAGACTCAAACATTGTTTCTTTTGACAGCAGCTGAGTTTTTCCACTTTTTTTATAGAGGTTTCAATCCCCTTAAGAAACAGATTTAAAAAAATATATGTCAACTTACCTAAGACTTACCATGAATAACTTCATCATTTAAAAGCATGTAACTTAATGGTCAGATCAATGCTCAGTCTGTACATGTTGACAACTTAAAACAGTAAAAAATAATAATAATAATAATAATAAAATGTATCTGGATTCATAAAGTTGAAAATATTTCCAAAAGATAAAGAAGTAAAAAATCCCTAAAATGTATCCACAAAATGGAAAAGGTTACACAGATCTAATGGCAATTTATTTTTTTTTATTTTTGCCTCACAAATTAAAAAAATGTAAGCTTTACATTCAAAATATTTACCAGTGTGTTTGGAGAACACCTCTCATCCTCAAATAAACCATATCTAAGACAGATGTGCATATGATGCATGTATAAAAAACATAGCCATACATTACAGAGGATGCATTCGTTTACTAAAACATCACCGCTTCTCAAATTAAACAGATGGGGGAAAAATGTGTCAGAGTAGCAGCTGAGCAAACTGCAGACAATGATTATTGTGATACTTTACCAAAGTATCTTTACATCATAATAATCTGCAAGCAGGAGCAGTAAAATAAAAAATGTGTTTGAAGCTCATTATCATCATCAGGGTCTTAAGAGTATGACAAAAATAAGATACAGTAGTCCAGCAGTGCAAATGCTATCAAAGAACATCATAATGAGTGAAGATGATGAGGGAAAATTGGCAATGATGTCTGTGTGTATCATCTAATAATGCTGTTGCTACAAAATGGTAAATGGGCTGTTTCAGAAAGCGCATCGAGTGTGCCAGATGCCGCCTCAAGAAGCGTTTCAGTTTGTCAACCTGCAGATTGAGTGGGTGGAACTTCACTTTTTTAAACATGTCACACCTTGTGGGTTGTTTTGTTGCTTGACATCCATACAGTATAGAATATGAGAAGATATTTATATTGAAACCATGTTTCGAGTCTTTTGAGCCAAGAAAGCTCATGTATTTTATAAATAGATGTTCAAAAAGAAGAGAAGAGAAAAGCATGTTGAAACTAAAATTTGAAAGTACGCTACGTGTAAAAATTGACATAAACTTGGCACTCTGTGCTTGTAAAGCTCTGACTACAGTACAGACATTCTCAAATAAAGTGAGTGTATTCAACTATGTTGAATGAGTTACCATTAATTGATAGATGTATTTCATGCATTTTCTATTAGGTGAATGTACTGAGTAATTTCTTCAGTATTTTAAATTGTGCTTAAGTTAAATCTGAATAGAGGGAGTGTGTGAGAAGTTTGACAATACAAATCACCGAAACCAGCAGGTTATTTTCCCAGAATTTATAGTATTTTTTGTAAACTTACAAAAACCTTTATTGGAATTTTCAAATCACATTTGAGAAATTACATGTGGTTTAGACAGAATTTGCAGCTTGCTTTCTTAAGATACCCCAGAAATCTGCTGGAACTTGTAGTTCCTCGACATTTATAGAACATACTTACAGGGTGCATTCTAGTTGTTATTATAATATCTTCTAGTTGTTACCAGTTTAATTTCTGGAAATCACAGATTAGTTGTTTAGTATTTATAAGTTACTCCCAAGTAACTTGTACTTGACAGAAAATTTCAGTTATTTTCTGGAAATTTCTAGAACTTTAAAGCTATTTAAAATAAACAAATAAAAGCAAAGCATAACTTGCTGTAAAACATTAAGTGTTTTGATTTTGTATTTATTTTTGTATTTTCTTAGTTCTGTATTATTTAATTTACACTTAAAATATTCTACTGGAATGCAACTGCAGTGTATTGCATTTCTCTATTTGATTTTTAATCCTATCTTTGTCTTTCACGTCAGTGATTTAATTTGATTTGTTTTTTAGCTTTACTGTTATTGTGATGCAAATATTTTAAAGCATTTGTATCAGAAAATGTTTCCTTCTGAGAAATGCTGTCATGATTTCTCAAATGTTGAGGATGAAGCAAGTATCGTACCAAACAACATAAAAAAGGTAAATTGTAAATGTCTACCCCTAATTAATAAGTGTTTGTATGGATGAGTTAATCAAATGAAAAAGTTGCATGCTTGAAACAAATCAGTCTTTTTTTTTTAAAGAAATCTTTCTTTTTTTTTATCTTAAATATAATTCTTGTATAGAATGAACTTGCACTGGGGATATTTGAATTTGAGAAGCAGCTTTAAATCATGGTAAAGTTCTGCTGTTTAAAGCAGGAAAGCATATGCTCATTATGCAATGTGTTGTGGAGTTATTGGAGGACCCAGCTGCAGGAAGGAGGGCAGCAGGATCATGTTTGAGGTGATTTACAGAAAACACAAGCAAACACTAAAGAAAGAACGAAGAGACAAGAGAATATGGAGTACACAAGAGCAAACACAAGGGCAAATAACAAAGAGATCTGTCAAAGAGTGACTGAGACAAAGATGCTACATTGCTGTGGAGGTTGATTGCTGGGAGCAAGTGCAATTTATCAACAGATGGGTTGAAGCTTAGGAAAAACAGGATCTAAAGCAACTGAGGGAGAATGTCTGGAATAAACAGCATGAATACACAGAAAAACTAACTAAACAGAACACTTTGCTCAACTAATGGCCTAAAAAGTGACAAAAAAAAACAAAACATGAACATGTGCAACGAAGAAAAACATACAGAAAGTCAGACAAATTACGTAAGAAAACCCAGTCTATTAAATGAAGCATCACCTAAGCACTACAGCGAGAGAAAAAAACTCAAACCAGAGTTTTTATATATGATAAACTTAAACTACAGAACACTGGCAAGCTTCTGGAAATTAAAAATTAACTAAATATGGAATCCAACGTAATAAAAGAAAAGCATTTTTACTGTCTTGGTCTATGTAAGACCGAGACATAACATGCATGTTGAAGATGCTGGTTGCAGGTTTAGAACTGTGTTCTCTGATTCAAAGGCTTTCCAGGAACAAACTGCATCTTTTCCCAACCTGTGAGCTTTTTCCAACACGTTTCTGAAAGCTGTTCTACACGAACATGAAAATAAAATAAGCGTGTTTTGATTCCTGCAGGAAATTTTGTTGGCTTCCATGTAGCCCTCTGAATTCCAGCAAAAAAGGGCACTTTAGCAAATTATTTGTTCATGTTGTGTATCTGTTAATTTGTCACCTCTGTTCATGCCATGTCTCCATTCCAACAAATAGCTGCATTCACATCTTGCAAACACCTCCCAATTTGAGACATCTTTTTATAATTACATTCACATTCCCATGCCGCCTGTGCTTTGCCAGTAACATCCGATTAAATTCATCTTGTCAAGCGTCTCGGATTGAAATCAAATCCACGTTCACTCCAGTGATTTCTCAATTGAGTTTAATACTGACGAAGAGAAGTCAGGCGTGCCATTCAAGGCCGACTTAATGTTATTGAAGTGTCTTGAGGCAGATATAAATGTTTCCTTTCCCTCATGCAAAATTAATAAAAACATACAGCATTTCAGTTTTATGATGAACATGGTAGAAATAAATGGCCTGTGCAAGATACGTGTGGAAGAAAGGTACAGAGTGGCAATATTTCTACCGAAGCACAAGAAATATTTTTACTTTTTCTTTTATTGCTAGGCAGAAAATGAAATCCTCAACTGTGTGATGATGTGAACCCACAATGAGGCAGTTTGAAGGCTGGATTGATTGGTGCAGACAGAAATAGACAGGTCTCAGCAACAAAGAGTGAGCTGTGGCGCAATTAAGACAATGAAAGTAAATAAAAGTACAGGGGCTACATTCATAGAGGCAGAAAAAAACTTTCAAGATACAAGGATCAGTTTTAGCTGAGCAGCAGTTTCCTATCCACAGCAGATGAGCACTTGTACATATTTTTCTAAGGAATTAAAAGACAGAGCTAACCTCGAAGTTATTGGTAAATAATTCTAGATTGTAAATCTGTTTTTTCAGAGTATAAATAGATCTTAGCTCTTTTACAGACATTTTCCAGGGTTATCACATTTTCAACTTCATCTATTCTGTCTGGCTTTTAATTGAAGTTATTTACTAACCAATATAATGTATTATTTCATTCGGATTCTTGCAACTTTCATATTATGTTTTAATATTTGGTATTAATCATGACAAGTACTGTTGTAACAATCTCTTGGACTACAAGTTTTGTTTTTGTAACTTTGGTCTAGTTAAAGTTTGTTTTATTTAGTGATTATGATATGCTTAAATTTGCAATAATTCTTGTGTTTTGTTTTTCTGTCTTCCCTGGTTTACTCACTGCTTTTCCTCAGTGACTGGGTTTTATAGTCTACCATATCTGTTCCTTCTATGTCCATTTACTTGTCTGTTGTTCATTTAGTATTCAGACTCCCAGGTGTGAATACTGAATGTTTCGAATAATCCACAAGTGCAACATGACAGATGTGGCCTTCAAATAGTAGTTGTATTTATACTGAAATTAAATTATTACACATATGTAGACTACTGTATTTACTAATTAGGTATGTTGCTTTCATTTGGGTGTATTAGGTTAAAGGGAGGAAACACATGGAAGCCATACATTGGGTTTTCATCTGTAAGGCATCCTTCAAAAACAACCTTTTCCTTTCAGCTCACATTTCTCCCTTACTTTGCTGATATTTATGAAATTTTAAGGGGCATGAACAATTTTACAAGGTATTGTACAACAGTACCTCTGGGAGAATCAGAAACATCTAAGATGCTTTTTGAACCTACATAACATTAAAATATGGTACATTCATGTCTTATGGATGTACCAAGGTGTGGATTAGATGGAGTACAAACTACAAAATGTCCTGAAACTGACAGCAATACACAATCCATGTTTGCATTCTTTGGGACATCCAGTGTGGTTGTTTTGCCAATGGAATAGCTAATAAAGGTTAATCTAAAGTTGGATGGGCACTTTCATTTTCTATGCGAGGGGAAAACAATAGGGATGAGTTGCTGTCAGTTCAGGGGGGCAGCCAAGATAAAGGAAACATTGATAGGGTTCCCTTAAAGAAAGACATGCTGCCATTCAGCTCTGAAAACATTGAAAGGCCCAGTAGGATTGTTGGCAGAGTTCCATGAAGTCAACACCAACCACGGCTTTAAACTTTTGAAAGGGTTGGACACAGAGCTCTTCCTGTTGTTTCTGTGTGTGAACATTGATTTGGTTTAGAAAGGGCTAGGGTCAGTGGTCAGAAGTCAGTGGACAGCTTGAGTAAGTTAATAGTTTCAGCAACCACCCCTGTCTCTCAAAGGAGGTTTTTTTTGTGTGTTTTTTTTTTTATAAAACGTACCATTCACTTATTTCCTTCACATTTAGGCTTGACGGGGCACAACCTCAGTTTCCTGCTGTTCAGAGAGAAGGAACTGCACTAAACAGTAACGTCTTCTACTCTTACACTGTGAGAGTAGAAGTGTAAGGATAGGGATCTATGTAGGGAGCTACATAGATCCCTACAGAGCTACATAGATCTGTAGGGAGCTACAGATCTATGTAGCTATCTCTGTAGCTCCCTACTGTAACTGTAAGATCCAGGCACAACTCAGACATCTATCCATCAGTAAAACCTTAATTACTCCTTTTGCAAGAATTCAAAATTGAGTAAGGTCCTTTGAGTACACCTCAAAATAAGTATTTATTTTGTTTGGTTTAAATAAATTCATCATATGCATTTTATCAGCCAGTTCTGAAAATCAAAATTCAGAGTAACCATTGAGTCTGCAATCATGTAAGCGATGATACAAACCCTTGTTTATTATTGCGTTGTCACTGTTTCCAGTTTTTTTCTTTATTTCTTATGCATCAGATGACACATTTTGCTCAGCTTATGCTTGCACCTCCGAGGGCCCTCTCTGAAATGTTTGCACGCCCACTACGTTGTCATTTTGTCACTGAGAGTCAAATCTGGAGCTAATCAATACCTGTGAGTGCAACCAAGTAATTTCACCTACGACTGAAAGCCCGATGTGTTCTCTAAAACTGATTGTCGGTCACGTCTAAACAGAAGGTGTAGTCTGGTATTAGTGTCATGTTGATATTACGCCAATTTTCTGCTGATTTCTTCATAGCGGCAAATCAAAACACGTATTTTATTTCCCTGAAATCTTTAACGTGATTGCGTTTATCGAAAATTCCATATGCCAACAAACTGACATGTTAATAGCCGATCAATCTTAAGAAACAAGTCGAGCATCAAATGTCCTAAAATGCTAAAGCAACACAAAATAAAAAACTTTGCTCTATATTTGCATGAAAGATTGAGGCCTTGAGTAGACACTGAGCAAAACGTTTTGACTGGTACTTTTTATTTTAGACTGGACATCACAATGGACAGAAACAGAGAATTAATCTTAATCTTTAGGAAATTTTTGAAGGCTGTGAAGGCCACAAAAATGCGAACTGCTCCGGGAATGTTTCCAGGAACATTTCTCTAGGAGGAGACCTTGGTGCAAAAGCAAAACTCTAAGGAGGCAACATGTATCTAATCTGGCTTAGGAACACTTTTGTATCTTTGGGAACAGGCTGTTGCTTTCAGAAAAAAATGTTTAATTTCCCTGCTGGATCTGTTACCTTCATGACCCATGACGAACGGACAATTGTTTTATGCATTTATACACTGCAAGATCAAATTGTAAATTCTATGCAGTTATATTTAGTATATTTCTTTACAATAAAAAGACTATCAGTTGGAAATAGTTCATTGGTTACAAATAAAAACATTGTAACTCCTCTGGATTTAAGTACTCACTCCACTTCAGACCTGTCTGTAGCTTTTATGACTTCAGGAGACATTATCTCTCTTTATCTGGTAAATGCCTCATGTGAGCTCCTAACAAACCACTGGTACTCAGGTAGACTGATTAAAACTGTTTTAAAGTTTGTTACTATTTTGATGAAGTGCTTGATGGCTGTAAATGAGCTTAGTCCCAGAGCTCAGAGTTACACTGAGAGGTCACAAATCTGTTTTATGGGAGTTTGCAGTGGAAGTCTAACCATAAAATATAAATTTATATCAATTCCATTGCAGCTCTGAGATCCAGGAGGGTTGCAGTTGAACAACAGTGTGATAAATACCCCCAAACCTGTCTTAAATTTAGGCCCACTGCATGACTTTCCATATTGATCCAGCCCAGAAGCATTTTTCAGGTATATACATTTTCTGGTTCACTGACACTTCCAGCAACAGTAAAAAGGAGAGAAGATTGTGTTTGGTTTCCTTAGCTCTGACTCAGCTTCTCAATGTATGATTTGAAATATAGCACAATCACCGCGTCACGTCTGCTGAAATGAATAATTTAATTAGAACAGTGCAGTAGCCTGTTTTGATAACACTCTTCCTTCCTACAGTACATCAGGCCGTACATGCTGCAGTGTATTAATCATAATCCAACACACAGTTTGGCACACATGTCAGTGAAAGGTCTATTGAGCCATATAGCAAATGTCACCCACATCGCTTCTGGTTTTAGCGTTCAGTAACACTTAGAAAGCCACTTAGTTTGCTTTGATAATAGATGTCCTTTCAACATTTGCTTATATCATTGATCTGGGAGACGTAGCTCTGTAATTAAATCTCTCTTCGTTTTGCAGAAAATGTTAGTTTTAAAAGACAGTACTCCCAAAGACAATTTATCCTTGCAGATTTTCTCTTTTTTTGCCTTTTTTGCCATATTTAAATGTTTCAGGTCATAAAAAATCATGTCAAAGACAATCTGGGTAAATTCAAATGTAAGTCTCAAAGGATGATTTAAGCCCTGTTTTTTGATCTAATGATGCGTTCATGGAGTAATGTTGACTATGTTTTCTTTTCCCCCATTTGTTGATCATGACTTCTTTTGTGATTTAAAGCTCAGGGAGGGTTTTTGGACTTTTCCAGACTGATACAAGATATTATTCTGTTAATAAATATCTTTAGATTTGGAAGGGTGGGGTTGGACGGACAAAAAATGTCAACATAAATCTGAAGGGGATTAAAAAAAAATTTTCTGCATTTAATTTTCTCAGCAATGAAATTATCTCATTATCACAAAATAAATATATAATTTGAATGATTTTTTTGTAAACCAAACTCAAAACAAGAGCTGTTCAGAGAGGAAGGAGTTGGTAATAAATGACTCTATGTTTCATTTGATGCGTATTTGACCTTTATCTTAAAAAGTAAAGCTCCTGGATACATGAGCGATTATTTTTAAGAGCAATCGTTATGGAGAAGATGTTTGTTGTTGTAAGCTTTGTTTTCTTATCATCTATTAAGGTTGGCTTAGTCTCTGTGGTTATGTGTCTCCGCAGCCATGTTACGAGCGAGTAAAGGACTGGCTAAACGACAACCTGGTGGCACTTTGGATCTTTGCTCTATGCACAGCTCTCACTCAGGTAATTACAGCTTTAAAAATTAATGTTTTTTGTAATAAGCAGCTTAGTCTATGACATGAATGAGTCTCACACTGTTGCAACATGAAGACTTAAACTCGGGGGTTTTGTGGATAGCCTCCTGAGGACCACATAGTGAGCTTGGCTTTGCGTAAAATTTTCTTATCTCCCCTGTAGCTGAGTGATTCGTGATGTGCTTCCCTAATCTGAGAGGATAGATACTCCATGTTGCCTGAAAACATCGAGTGCAGAATGCTCCCCTGATGCTGTAGGCTTATTTTCAGTCAATACCGTTTTTAGATAAATGAAAACCGGAAAGAACATGTAATTACTGCCAGGTTTATCTCAAAGATCTGTGGTGTTTGCCGGCTGAGTCACAGCCTTATATCAGCCTGTTCTCATTTCCAGGGTGCCACGTACTGTCGAAAGTAGAAGAATCTCCTGGTGTCACAACATTGCCTTGTTGATCAGCAACAACAAAACATAACAAATTAAAAACATTGCTGGGAAGTTTAAATTGGGGCACCCTGAATAATAGTCTCTGTTATACGTATGTAAAAATGCAATAACACAGTGGAACTACTTAATAATAATGTTATATATAATATGGCTGTGCTTATAGTAGTTTCTACAATCTACCTACTGACAGGTTAGTTTCCAGAATCCTTGAGATGAGTTTTGAAGTTGTACCTTTGAGAGTCTATAAGCTGCAACTGAAATTTTACAAAGCATCTTCCATAATTAATAGGGTATCTTCTTAAAATGTGTTAAATATTTTCCTAGAACCTGTTGGTTAGTTTCCAGTAACCAACAAGTTACTGTCCTGGACACTTTTATGGAACAGTCTTATTTAACTTGCTCAGTTGCAACCTAGTATTTTCCAAAACTTACTGATTAAACTCCCAAAACTTACTTGCAGTGGTTTTGAAGAGACCTGACATTTTCTGAAACATAATTGTCACACCCTGAAATATCTACATTCCAGATTTTAAAGATTATCTTTACAGAATGTACAACCTTTTTTTCCCCAGAACATTTAGGTTCCTGAAATGTAAAGAGTAGGTACAGGAAACAGACTCTTTCATTCAGTTACTTATAACCTAGCACTATCAAAAGTTTTAAAGGTAACTTCTCAGAACTACAGTACACTGTTCCATAAAAAGCAACCTGTAAGTTCTGGAAAGTATTATGTAAGCTTTGGTAATGTAACCTGTTAGCTCCAAAAAGCAACCTCTAAGTTCCAGGTAAATACCCCAACAGTTTCCAGAAATTAGTTTGCGACATCTGAATGTGTATTCTCTTACATTTAGACAAAGTTATCTAGAAGATAACACAAGAAGACAAGCATCTTGTCTGTTCTTGTAAAAGTAAGCTGTAAACTTCAGAAAGTAATTTAAGGTGTCAATAAATACCTTGTAAGTCTCCAGGTAAACGGCGTGTAAGTTGTTGGAATAGCCTCTATGTTGAAGTAAATAGGCCCGTAAAATCATGAAAGTCTGTTTGTCCAGTAAAAGCATCACTTAAGTTTGTAAACAACCACTGAATTTAAAATGTAGAACCTGTACTTTCTAGGAATGAAAGCAATATATTTCTGTAAGGTCCCAAAAAGGTTGCAAGTGTGTATATCATGCATTATTTACTGTATGCTTTTCCTGTACATGTATTGCAACCTTAAACTGTAGTGTTTTAGGGTAAATTCTCTCTTCCATCTGAGCTATTATTTCTGCTTCTTTCGTGAGTGTACAAGCGTCATCTTGAGAATATGCACATACCGTACTCACCACTCATTTTTCCTTTATAAGTGCAACCTTGTACAATTGTGGGTGTTTTATGCTAGCATTGGTAATGCATCTAGCTACAAGTCTGATTATAAAAGACAAGGCTGCATAGAGTTATTCTCACAATGTAAACAAGAAGCAAATCCAAGTGTGTTTCTCTTTTTTAAGAACATTATCACAGTTCCAGCTTACGGAGGTAGTAGAAAGCTTCATTTTACAACCCCAAAATATTTATGACACATTTTGTTTTCTAGTGTTGTTATAACTTGGAGCATCTAGGGGAAAGAAACAGTATTCACATTTTTTATAATAAACCCTGGTGCTTCTAGCCAAATGTAAGTGATAACCAAGGCGTGGCAGAATATTTTTAAAACTTGTTAGAGATTCTGTTAAGGCCACGAACTGTAGCCTAATTGGTTTAAAACTGACTCTCTGCTGAAAAATGTATGAAATAAAATGCTCAGGGACAATTCAATGAATGAAAAGAATATTTATTTATGAGCAAAAACAATAGGCTTTCTTTCAAGGGTATTATTTAATTTATTTACACACTCAAACACACAAACTCACTCAGATTAGAGCAACACAGCATTTTAAATTTTAAAACAGTATTTTTATGAGAGATGTTTTGTGTCGAGATAAGCATTTCTGTTTTAGTTGTATTCCACAGTTTAAACTAAACAACAACATTTTTGTGGAAGCTCTTTAAGCGCTACATTCAGTTAAACACCAGTCAGATATTTTAAGGTTCATTCAATATGAACTTCAATTTCCATTAACCTATATAAACATACTACAGCGTGAATATATGTTTAATTAACAACTTTGCTGATCATACTCGTTCAAACTGACAATGGATATTAGTACTCCTCTTGTTACAATCCCAGGTTCTTCAGGGAAATTTAGAGTCTCAAGGTTTGTGTGGCTGTTACTTTGACATATACCATCCATCTAAAACACTGTGGCAGAAAAGGCAACCCACTGACAAATGGAAACAGTACAGCTCTGACAGCAGGGGCTTCCCACAGCGGGACAACACGGCCCACCACACTGCTAAAACTGCTCAAACAGCTTGAGGAACAAGACAAGGAGCTTAAAGTATTCACCCAGCCTCCAAACTCCCCGGGTCTCAATCCAAACCAGCTTCTTACAGGGTGCACTGAAAAAAAATAGCCAAATCTTACAGGACTCCAGAGTATTAACTGTTGACATCCTGCTGCTTAACAGTTCATGACATCCTCAGAGAACTGCTTATACCCCACGAATAAGAGCTGTTTTAGCAGCATGCAAGCAAATGTAGTTTTCATGAAGTCAGTTATTGTAGTTTTAATTTAAGTTTCTGCTTCAGTTTGGACTTTTTATATAACTTTTTCTCCCATTTGTCTTCATTTCGCTGGAAAATGTCAAATTTTTTGCTGCAATAAAATATGATAGATTGAGGTTTTTGCAGGTAAGAGGAAAACAATTAATTTTCTTTCAAGTTGAAGAAAAATCTATAAAAATTGAGCTGACATTAAATTATCTTTTAAACTCGTCCAAAAATGCTTAGAAAGTTGAATAAGGTGTAAAAGGCCTTTAAGAGAGTTTGTTAAACCCATTTCATGATTCACTTCTTGAATCATTAAATTAAAGAACTGAATCATGACGTAAACCATGTTAAATGGCCTTTTGTTGAAATTCTTGGTGAAAGTAAAGTTGATTTGACTTGACTTAAAATGTCATCAATGTGATGTTGTAGAAAGATGAAAAAACTGCAATTTGTGTAAGAAACCAAGTTTTATTTAGCAAAATTATGTTCACTCAGGTTGCAGACTGAATCAGTCTGCATGATGAGCTGAGATTAATCCTTCCGTTTGTATGACTCTAAATTTACCAAGAGTTCAATTTTAAAGCAATCTGATATATTTTCTTTTCCAAGTTATCATGGATGAATGAAAGATTACCCTTAAAACATTAGAATTTAAATGTAGGAGATCTGCTGCTGGGTGTTCTGGTTGAATATACTGTCAAGTTTTATCCTAGTGACACATGGACTAAAGGCACTAACGTCTCCTTAAAAAACATTTGTTCCTAAAAAACATCCACTGCAGTAAAAACAGCATGTTTTTCTCTGCTAACATATTTTCCCAACATGTGAATATGGGTAATGTGCAGGATGCATTAGGAGAACCTTAGGCCATATTTAGTTATATTTATGGAAAATACACACTGCAAAAAGCATCCAGTTCTCAAAGATGTGCTCTGCTTGCTTAAGAGATTAAGCAAACATAAATATTGAATGACAGCAAAAGAAAAGTAATTGCACTGCTGACTTTACAAATAAAGGGTAGGAATATATATGAATGCATAATTCTGCAATTTATTTTGTTTATTTAATTTAATCGTTTTTATTTATATAGTGACAAATTAAAACAAAATGCTATTTAGGGGACTCACTTTACAAAGTGAGTTATTTAGAATTTAATTCAAGTTCAGTTCAGATCAGTTTAATATATTCCAGTATAATCAATAGTCAGGTTAGGATCCAATGACATGCAGCAGAATCCTAACTTCATTATACTGATTATACACAGTAATGTAAATTGCTAATGCGTTATTTCTCCAAGAAAGACCAGCTGACTGAGTCAAGTCATTGACTCAAATCTTTCCACTTCTCCAATATAGAAAGCCATTATACAAACCATATGATTATTTGCACTGAAAGTGCTTCACATATAGAGGTTAATGAAGTGAACTCCACTAAATGAAGTCTTTCCTTTGAGGGCAGGATTACTCTGGTGCGCTGAGGACAGTCTGTCCCAGCTGGGAGTTACATTAAGTGAGACCTGCCACTCCCAGCAGGTAAAGGGCAAACTGTGCACAGCTGTCCCTCAGTAATAGGAACTAAAACTCCAACTTGTATTTATTGATTGAAAATAACAGAATGCACTGACAGAGAGCAGAAGCCCATTTATATTTTGTGTTTAGAAACAGTCCTGACCCTGAGTACATGTGACAAATTTAATGGTTGATTTTGCAGTTGCTTAGTATTGGGCCCCATGAAAATGGAAGTGTGGGTCTCACCTCATTACAAGAAACTACTTTTTGTCATTTATAGACCTGCTGTGATTGTAATAGAAAGCCATATTTAAATTGTAAAGCAATCACAAATATGGCCTGCTGCAAAAAGAGTTCAATTTGCTCAAATCTGCTACACTTCAAGGTATTTTGTCATGATGTGTGGCTGCAATGTACTGAGCTGAAAAGCCTAACCGATAACAAGGAATGCAAAAAAGCCATTAGCTGGAAATCTGATATGAGACACATTAGTAATATGTTAAATGCTACAATGTTCCTGTGGCGTAAAATAAATCAATGTGCCTCTTTGCACTGCTTTGTAAATAAAGGAATAAAGCCGATAGTGTAGCTGAAAGATTGGAACAGACTCAATAGCACATCTTAAGGAATACTTACTTTTTCTTTTCAGTATTTTACTTAAATCTATTATCTTTTTTTTTTTTTTTTTTTTTTCAAAATTAAACAGCACAGATTTTACTATAAGGAAAAGGTCTCCAAACCTACAGAATAAGGGTTTAGAAATATTTCTTTCTTTATTACTTCCTTTTACTTCTGTTTTTCTTTAGCACCCACATATACTTTAATGTAGGTTGCAAATAATCCCAAAGCTTGTAAACTGCATTAAAAAGCATCTTAAAAAACCAAAACCGACATTATTAGAACTTGGAGTGTGAATAACGCAATGATTTTCTTTACAAAAAATGCAGAAGAAGTGAAATTTATCGTTTATCTCCTTTTATGCCCACCGCAGCCATCTTCAGAGACATGTGATTCCATTAATCCCTGCTTTTTCTGTGTTTCTGCAGATCCTGGGTCTGGTCTTCTCTATGACAATGTTCTGCCAGGCAGTGAAAGTAGAGACTTTTTACGCCTAGCGATCGACTCCTTTGCCCTTCAGAGTGCTTGGATTGTTTCTCATCTAAAAGGGACTCATAAACCTCCCAACCTTGCGTCCTCCACTTTCTCCATTGAAAAACTTTTTTCCCAAGCTTGTCCTCTCTGTGACATTTGCTCTCAGATGTCACCAGTTCACAGTGCTCCTGCTATCGACCAGCGCAGTGTCAGTGTTATCTCTCATTCATGTTTTGCTCTGTGTTAAAAGCTAATTTTTTGTGATATATTTTATCAGACAGTATTATGAACATGTATAAAACAAACGTAACCCTTTTTTAAATATGTGTTTTGTTTAAATTATTTTCGGTTTTGTATGTGTTTTAAAAATAGGAGCTTCAGCTGAGAAAAGCGCACTGGGTTTTGTGCTGCAAGTGCATGTCTCCTGCGATGATGTGAATTAAATGTTTTGACTCGACAGATCGGCGCTCGTCATGTTTTCATTCCTAAAGCAGCAAACGCTGAATTTCTTAAAATGTGCATTTCCGTTAAACCCGCAGCTGACAAACAAGAATAATAATGGAAATTTCTCAGGAAGCAACGCTTAATATGGTTAATTCAGTCCCTCTGCTGGGACACTCCAGATTCATTAAAACATTTTGTAATTACCAGACTAATCACACATTAATTTGATACGTTTAACACACTTGCTCTGAATCCTGTGGCTTATTTATTAGCTGCATTTACATGGAACGTTAGGATTGCACCAAGTCTCAGTCAAAGAATTTCAATGAGCTGTGCAGTGGCAGAAGCCCTGAGACTGGCCTGGGGCAGTTTCCCCCAGCACCAATCACAACTGAAATGACAAAGACTCATCTTCAGTCTTTGAAGTCTCCTCTGGCCCTTTTTGTGACTCCCTAAGTCTCTTTTTTTTTCTTAAATTTCCTATCTTGGGCAGTCAAGCATAATCTAGCCAGTGAGTACACCAGAGACACACTTTGATTAAATTGGCCCATATGAGAGAAAATGCTTTAGTGTTTTCTGCCTCAGTTTGAAGTCCAAGTACTGCAGGTGCTGGACCCCTTTCTTCATTTGTTAAGAGTTTCCTTCAATTGCTTCTCTCTTTTAATGCCTCCAAACTATATGCACCTCAAAGAGCAGAAGTTCAAGTGCAATCAAACTGGGAACTTTTCAAATTCCTCCCTAAAGTCAAACTGAGTATGTTTAATCTTTTGGTAGAAATGAAACAAAGAACATTCCAGGACTTTTTATTACTTTAAATAGCTAACCATCCACAAAAAAATGATAAAGAAAATTGTGATTTTGGGGGTTAGCATCTTCTGAACAATTGGATAGAGAGAACTGAAGACAATCTGAGAGGCAAAACCTTTCACAACACAGCAAAGTTATCTCAAGGGAAGCAATAGATAATATATTTGGGAGTACAAACACATCCAAACTTATTTTAGAATGAGAAGAGCAGACCAAAATTGGAATCAGAAATGACCCAAAACTCAACCCTATTAAAAATGTAAAGATTACGATTAAAAGTTGAGTTTGTGTCTGGAAAGCAACCAATTAAAATGAAATGTACAATTTCTCACACGTCCAACCAGAAATAATATGGGCCCCAAAAGGTCTGAGATATTCCATAAATCAGAAACATTAAGAACTCACACACACAAAAGGTGTGTGGCATACAATAAATCAGAAAAAAAAAAGCAAAATAGTACTGTAAAATAGCTTTTACAGTTTAATTCTATAGATGGGAGTGGATGCTTTAGGAAAATGTTTTGAGCAAAATGTGAGGAAAAAAAACAACAAAGAACTTGAAGCAGAAATGGACCTTCCAAAATGACAATGACCTAAAACATACCAGTAAATTCAGCAAAGACTATATAAATTCATAAGACTCAGAAATGGAAAATCCTATGCCAGGCCATGTTCTCTTTTTTAAAGTCCTGTTTATAATATTACAATCAGTCCACATTGGAAAAAGAACAATTGGAATACATTGCTAAATGCACAAATTTAAGATGAATATCATTTGAATAATGAGTGAATTGAAACTTCTCACCATAAATGTAGTATGGATGTAGAAACCATATTCATCTCAACACTTATTGTTCACTAAGCAAAGGCATAGATTTCCACCTATTCATATCTGTTCATGGTTTTCCACCCACAGAAAATGAAGATTCGGAGACTTTAATTAGACTCTTCTTCTCTGAGCCTACATGGCTTCCTGCTGGTTACCAGTTCACAAGAGTGACCCAAAAACACTGTACCTCCTGCTGCTTTTGCTTTAGGGAGTTTCCACTGTACCCAATGATCAAGTAGTGATTATGCAGAGTATTATTATCACTGATGAAAAGAAATCACACTGCTTTATGCTATATGGTAATATGTTTTTCTTATTTTTTTCAATAGAAATAAATGATCCTGCAACAGGGGTTATTACCAATTGTGTCAAACTCAATTTTTCCACAATGTTTCCAACAGACTCGGGAATAATTTATGCTATTATTTGAAGTGGGAGTGATTTTTAAGCCAGTCTACATTCCCTTGCAAAAGTGTTCATACCCCTTGAACCTTTCTCTCATTGTTTCAAGTTAAACCTGTTCCAATCTCATTTCACTTCACAGTTAATTATAGTAATCATAGGAGACAGACCAACATAAGTACTTTGTGATCATACATGGTTTTACTTTTTTTAACTTGTAAAAATCTAAAAGTGGTGCATGTATTTGTGTTACGTTTCTTTGGGTCAATATGTTGAGCTGAATTTTCATTTGCAAGCTACTTTGTGTTGGTCTATCGCATAAAACCAAAGTAAAAAATATTGAAATTCATAGTTGCAACATAAGCCTATTTCTGTGAGGAACAATGTAAGCTTTTACTAAAGGAAAACCCCACTAAGGCTTTATTTTATATAAGAAAATGCCATATTGAAGATGTGACACATGAATGTGAAATGCACATCTTTGGTGTTTGCCGCAGAGTTCTGTAAAGCCTCTGTAGGAAACTGACATTCGAGTATTAATCAAGTCCTGCTTCCTCCTCCAATGTTTTATCTATCAGATGCACCCATTCACACATCTGTCATGTCCGCATCATGTTTGTGTTAAACAGAACCACAAAATCATGTCTCATATTTCAGCCGTCCTTTCACTTCGTTTTAACATCACTTTATGTCACAATATCTGATTGAATGAAGGCAGGAAAGACAACAACGTCGCTAACAGAATGTCAAAGGAATGCAAATTTAACAATCAATAAAAGATTCAACATAGCAGTGAGAGAGGGACCCATGATTATGCAAGATCACAGCTGGATGTATTCCGTTTAACATGTAAAGGAATCTAGAAATGTGTGTTTTAGATACAAAAAATGAGAGAGGGTGAGGCTGTCTTTTTATTGTTGTTGCTTTACGTAACTTTAACAGTCCACTATGTTGCTAATTATAAACTGGATACCAAGGCTGCCAGTATGCATGAATTGGTTTTAGAGATTTCATTAAATATACCCTTTGCATCTTTGCTTCCTTCAATTGTTCTTATTAAGACATAAGTCCGGTTTATTCTCAAAGCTGCCAAATGCCTGGTTTCACAGAGTTAGCATTATGAAACAATGAAAACAGATATCTGTAGGCTTACTGTGGAGGATAAAACATGTTCTGCAAAACTTGACAACAGAAGACTTAGCCAGTTTGGTTCGTGCTGCCTGTCACTGTGTCCTCTTCTTGTCAATAGTAGCTCAGTTACTGTGACAGCAGCAAGAAAAATAAACTATTCTGGTGTTGAAAATTATCCTTGAGTAAAAAAGAAAGAGAATGAAAAGAAAGGTACACGCTGGCCTAAGTTAAGGTTTCAAGACAATACAACCGGGGGATGAATGGATTTCTGAGCGTCTCTAATGGACACATGCTTTTATTACGTTTTCTGTGCAGGCAGAACTCTTTTGAGAAGACACAATGAGAGAAAATTAGGTGTAAAATGGCTGCAGAAATGGAAAAAAAATGCACAAGGACACGAAAAGAAATCTCAACATGCAAAGTGACTTTTGCAGGACTTAAGATGACCACAGAGAAAAAAATGTCATAAAATAGACAAATTAATTACAAGAACATATAAATGTTTAAAAAGAAAGAACTAGATTGATTTAAAATTGTTGGAATGATGCTATGATAGCATCATAAGAAGGAGCATAAGAAGATCTAACTGAGTAGAAATGTGTGTTATAATACCAGACAGATTCCAAAACTGCTCATCCCATTTGTGTATGAGTTATTATGTTCTCTAATCCTATGACTTTTAATTTTTAGGGATCTAAAAACTTATAAGAATTAACAAATTTCAGTTTTCTTAAATATGTACTCAAAGCCTTTTAGAGGCTGTGTTTAAAACAAGTATTTGGACCCCTGCAGATTTCTTGCTTTTCTGTCGTTCTTCTCTGTCCCACATAAATATTTCAGATCATCAACACAATTTTTATATTATACAAAGATGAAGAGCCACTTTTGATTGATTATTTTATTGATTGTGGAAAAAACAAACAAACATTACAACAAAAAAAACCCTGACCCAATTTAGAAAGTATCTCGTAAACAGCTGGTTAAATCAGTATTTGTTATCACTCTGGAGGAATTGAATTAATTCCAAATCACGGTCCCAGTACGTCATATTCATTGAATTTAAGGTTGAACTTTCTCTAGGCCACTCCAAAATATCTATTCTTCAGAATCATCTCAATATGTTGAGCTTCTTCTGAAATGCTATGTTAGTTTTAACCCAACTGCATTGACACACACACACCTCCACAGAACATCTTCTCAGAAACCTCAGGGCTTATGATATATTTTGGCTAACAGGGAGGAAGGGGTTCAAGAGTCTTGTGCATTCATGAGACTTTGGAACTGTCTCATGTATGCATGTAGAGCATGCATTGCTTTAGATGTTGTTTTAGGCTCTTTTGTGACAGATGTGCCATCAGTGAAGCAAATTTTACCAGGACAGCCCTTCCAAAAAACGTTCACCTGTGGCATGTTGAGTTTGATGTACAGAAATATGATGGATTGCTTTTTCAGATCTTTTAGCCTTCTTTATGTTCTATTTGAGTGATTATTTGATTTTATGGGTCTGATAGGAATTAAGATTGGGTGTATGTGATGTTTTTAATCACAGTTAACAGACTTTCTTTTTTAAAAATTGTAGTAGTAGTGGGTTGCACAGTGGAAAATGGATGGATGTCCTTCAGACAGGGACACTGTACAGCTCAAACATAATGCCACTTTTGCAGACATACGAAACATTGAAAGCTCTTCACATTTCAGCCACATTCGCAAATCTTCAGACATCCATACACTAATACAGATTGGTTGGCAACTCAACAGTAATTGCCTTGGGGCCAATGGACATATGGTAGGAGGAAGCTGGAATCAAACCCATAAACTCTTTCCACAGCCCTCCCAGTAAATTAATGATTTAACAAGGGGCAAATTACCCTTTTCCATAGAGCCAGGTTATTTGCTGTAGTGACCCCTATTCATGAAAGGTTTAATAATGTGACTTTACAAGGGTCTCTTTATCCACCTGTGTACCTGCTCCTTTTGTCACACCAGTTTCATGGATAGACTGGAAACAAAACCATTGCACCCTTCAAATCACCTGAACAACCTGAAAATAGCAATCCAGCTCTTGAAAGTGTGCGCATCAATCATGAAACAAGCATGAAAAGTCTCGCCGAGGCCACAGGCTTATGAACTGCAGCTGCTTACCTCACAACAAAACCCTCTCGAAAAACCCCAGCTCCAGCTCTCATCCCTCTGTTACGTCTCAAATTCACCTCACTGCTTCAGCAGATCTCTGTTTCCTTTGCACGCTGTCTTATGCATTATTCACAAGCATGTTCGCAGGCTTTCTCCCCGTCTTGTGCTTGATCAATAAAACATACCTGCCCACTTGCTCCCTCACCTCGCCATCCTGGGATCGCTCCCAAACCCAAACCTGGGAGCCCTTTCTAGACGGATAAAGCGGCATAGATGGATAGCCTTTTCAAACTGGGAGAAATGGCTTTAATCCAGGTCGTCACTTGTCAGCGTGAGCTGTGTTTCTAATTTGGAGAGACAGGGAGTCCCTATGTTTCCCACTTGGTTTGGGTTGTTTTACTGAAAAAACATCCAAAAAAGTGTTGAAAACTTCTGAAAAATATGCTATTTGTGCTGATGTGACCCGATATGAAGTGGAAACACAGTACAGAATATTAAATCAACCAGTAAAGCACTAACAGTGTCAGGTCTGGTCAATGTTGTAGAAAAGGGAGAACAAACTGAGCCCTTAAAAGATTTTATACAAATCTGAAAGGTATTTCATCAAATATAACAGACTTGACTAAATTAAGCAACAAATTATTTCACCTTCACTGTCAATTCCAAGCGGTTAATACTCCATTTGCATTCATACTATTATCTTTGTTCATAGAAGAAAGGTAAACCTGACAAAGCTGATCATTTTTTGAACTTTATATGATGGTAATGAAATTCCCCTGGGGTATATTGTAGCTAAATGGAAATGGCCATCTATCACCAGGGAGGCTGACATTTCGGATTCCTTCCCTCAGAATGAAAGAAGAAAATCTCCGTTCAGCATCCATTTGTTGTAAAGGGAGGCTTGACTATGACCAATCAATAACGCTGCTTCATGTTGGTGGGGAGGCCACAGCTTGCTGCTAAAAATCCCTTCTATTGTTCTATTTGGAAAATGGCTGCAGGTTCCTGAAGATTGGGATCTGATTGTGCATTTCATTCACATTAATTCTGGAGGATCCGTAAAAGTAGGATAATAATGACAGATTAATTTGTAACAACTCACTTGAGCTGAATGAACAGAAACTTCAATGAATCACTTTTGAGGCTTTTATACAGGTTCAGATGAGTCAGGCTGCTCCTGCATGGATCTCTGGGAAGATCAGGCTCTGCTAACAAATTATTTATGTATTATCTGTCGATCACAATTAATTACCCATAACTTTCTTCTAAGCTGTAAATTATAAAAGTCATGGTTTCATGTGAAATACTCTCTCACACAGCTAAACAGTGCTTCCTTGATGTGTCATGTTTTTAGAGCACTTCTATCAGTTTCTTATTCTTTCATTTCTTACTTAAAGCAAACGTCTTGGCTGGAAAAGCACTGTTGGAACTGATGAGCTTAAAAAAAATGACTGCTCACCATTTAAAAGTGACAGTTCATCTGTTAGTATTGTGCTAACTCTTTCACGGCTCGGTGTGATTGAGGCTAAATGTTTCCTTTTCACCTGTGGTTTTTATGTTTTTCAACAGTTTTGGTATAAAAAAAAGTTCAGTCCTTAAACTGTAGGCGGTTAATGGTGATTCTATGATATGCTGGATATAAAACTCGATAAAGATAACATTTTATCTTCAGCAATAAATATTATAATGCAGTGGTGAACCATCTCAGCCTTCAAAGTATTCAGAAAAAGCCTTTAGTAGATGGAGAAATAAAGAAATAAAAGAAATCACGAAATGATTAGAGTAGTTTTGGGTTAGGAAGAACATGACAACATCCACAATTTCCAGCACTTCTGGTATACACAGTGCACAAAATGTTTTAAATAAATGGCAGTTTGGTAATCCCAAGATGAAACTCTTTCCTGTAATTTTGTAAGAGTAAGCTTTAGAAATTTCCCCTTTCTACTGTAGGACTGGTGGCAAGATAAACGTAAGTTCTCCTCCAGCCTTGTTTGAAACAATCCTAATCCTAAACATTTAGATTATTGCTTTTAATGACTGTAAGCCAAAGTGTTGGAAAGAAAATATTTTGTTTACAAAGAAATTCATGCTTAAAATTAGAATCAATTCAAACGCATATAAATGCAAATAAGAACAGATTTGATGGGAAAAAACCCAAACAGAAAAGTTTTGTTAAATTTAAATGGGACCACTTTTGAAGCCACCGTCCCACATTTTGCTGAAATAGCAAAAATCCTTTATAAGGTAAGGTGATAAACAGGTTTCCTAACATTTATTGTGTGTTCCCACATTTTATGATGAACTGAATTTGCTTCCTGGCCTAGTTTCACTTTTGAGTGACCGTGCATGAAGGAAAGTCAGACTTGGCAGCTGCTGTGGCAGGTGGCCATCCATCAAACGCTGACTGCTTTTGTTTAAATATCCACCAATCAACTGACACAGCAAATAGCAGTTCAATTTGTAAGCAGTGGAAAATAATTTCTAGATGAATTAAAATTAGGTTTTTCAAGGCAAAAAGCAGAAAACACCAAATGACAGAATGCTGGCCACATTAATAGTCTTCTAATTGCTTTTCCACTGTGTGGTCCTGAAGCAACCTTTAGTTCAAAAACTTCAGACACATTAACTCTCACTTTTTATGCTCAGGTGTGATGTCAACAGCAATAATTGTCTTGTTGGTGAGCTCAACAGGGCGCTGTGGTCTGCTGAAAGCAGAAGAGGCTTTGCCTCATTAGAAATCGCCCTAAAGTGTCAATTGAAGCTCTTCTAATTGGTTTTCCAGGAGAGACTGTGTAACAGTAATAAGAGCTGAAGTTATTAGGCAGATCACAGCAGGACTGTTACATTTTTTGTTGCTCTTCCTGTAGTGACACTGAGGATTTGTGAGTTAAAATTTTAATTATAGTTGTCAATTATTATAATTTGTAAATATCAAACTTGCTTTCCTGTAAAACTCTGATTATTGATTTGCAGAGAGGAAATTATTTTGCTGTGTTTTTGGTTTAATTTGAAAATTTGTTAAATATTATTTTACAGTAACAGCTTTGGTTATTATCTTGAATTACTTATTATATGTTTCCACAGAAAAAACATTAAAAGCCTGATATTTCCTTTAGAACAATAGATACCTTTTGTGCACCCACATAACAAATAACCCATTAAAACCAAATCTTCCTGTGACTACTAGACAAAAAGAAAAGAAAACAATGAATCATATATTTTTTCACTTTATGGAAGGTTAAAAACTGTGTTGTCACTTTTGTAGTGCCGTGCAAAATCAACCTTGAACGTTTGTCACATTTATGCAGCAGCTCTCCTGTTACAACCAACCACTCAAAGTGCTTTACACCCAATCAAATTTACAAATGACTTTACTTTTATACACTGATACACAAAATGGTAGGCAATTTGGGGTTAAGTGCACCCTCTAGCAAGAGGAGGCTGGGATCAAATATGAAACATTCAAGTTTTCAAGTTTTCCTCAGTTTCTCAGTTTGATTTATGTCTGGACTGATAGGACCATTCTAGGATGTCAATAGTCTTCCTTGGTTGTAAAGATGTTGTTTGTACACTAATATTCTCCTTGAAGCCTTTTCAACAGGCTGAAACAGAGCCACAGATTGTATTTTCATCATCTGTTTCCTTGCACATAACATTCATTCTCTGATTTTTGCTGACATATCACAAAAAAATCCACTTTGACCAATCACTCCATGTTGAGCCACCAGCTGCACTGGAAATGTAAACTTCTGGTAACCTTACTCTATGACCTCAGCAGAGACAGCACTGAATGATTCAAACTTCCTCCCATCAGTCAGCAGGACAAAGAATGACCTGCAGGTTGATGTTAGGTAACAGACCAGTGTGACCTCTTATCTAATATTTATGCAGTTGTGCGCCTGCAGGCTGCTTGACAAATCCACATGCGCAATTTCGGTGCGCTGTTAAATTTTTTAAACATCCTTAAATGAGATGGGGTCATGGCTTTTGTCACAACATATTCATCACTGTAGCGATGGCTGCATCAGAAAGATGCACACTGAAATATTGTATTTAGTCTGCTAGTGGACTGGTTGTGCACTGTACATACAAAAATAGATCCTAGATGCTGAATTATTTATTTCTTTTAGCTCAACGATTTATTACTTAAAGGAAAGGTCCTTTGGAAGCACCTCATTAAAGTTAGATGGGGACAGAACATGCCCTCCTACAAGTTATATGTAGTCAATTACCTTTTATTAAAGGGTGTTTGCAATTAAGTTTCCTTTCAGTGTCTGACCAAATGAAAACTAAACTGTTTAACAGAAAAAATAAAAAAATCTGTTGTGAATTTGCATGAAAAAAAAAAGAAAAATCAAAAAAATTGTTGTGAACATGTAGAAATCTATCAAACATGTTACATAACTTAGTAAGGCAAGGCTAGTGGTGATGTGGCACATCTGCAGTTATTAAAATACACATTGAGACTGACCATCATATTTAAAATTTCTATTCAGTTGATTAAATAAACATTACTATGTGATACACATAACAAATCTCATTGCTAATGTACAAGTACAGATTGCTCTTTTTTCTGCACTAACATTCAATCTAAAACAATTTGATAAAGTTTCTGTCTTTGTTGATCGATGCTGAAATCATTCTCTGCACAGTGCAGTATTGTGGGTGTTCAACCAATACAAACTTGTGTGCTATTTCTCCAAAGGCTTTGCTGCTGAACATAGCTCAAATGCTGATTGTCCATTTGAAGCAAACAAAACATGACTTCATCAAAACTAACACAAAGTACAAGAAAAAATTAAAAATTAAAATTAAGATGCACATCTAAAAACAGACAACTGCTACACTCCACTTTTTTCTCTTAAATATTCTGACTCAAAGTGGCATCCACACCCTGAAGACATGTTGGCACAGCTGCAGTCTCTGGTGTCAGTAACTTTCTACATAAATATCAATAAATAATATATAGTTAAAAGAAGAGAAGCTAGTAGAAATGTTTCTGGCTGCAGCACTGTAAAGCAAATTACCAACCAGTTCAATCACTCTTATCTATGAAAAAATAAATAACATCTAACAGATCTTCAGTCATGAAGATGATTGTGAGGAAATATAATTAAAAATTATATTCAAACCTTGATAACTAATAAAACTAGCAACAGACAACATGACTAAAAAGTAAATACTTTGCATATTGGAAAGATTTTAGAATACTTGAGAGTGCAAAACAGATACTCAACCATATTATTTTTGGTACATTTTTTTTTGTAAATAAGTGTCTGTTAGACACAAAATGTATAAAGAAATATATATTTAGACTGGTTTTCTCTATGCCTGGTGCAAATTATAGTAATTAATTTCATTTTTCTCAGAAAAAAACACGCAATTTATATGTTCTATTCCATATATTAATTCTAATAATTCTAAGTAATCAGAAACGTGAAATCTATGAATCTCATGCATGCAACAATTGAAAAAGAAAAAATTAAACATGAAGTTCTGATAGCATTTCAACACCAGGGAATGTAGTACTGAAGTTGGCACTGGTCCTACTTTCCAGATAATGAGGGAGCTGTTAGATCCTTAAGCATTTTTTTTCATCCACTTTTCAGAGTTCTACTGCAATCTCAAAAGTTTGTAAAGACTGGCTTTGATGTCCGTACCACCTGTGGTTCAGGCTTCGCAAGACTGTACAAAGTGCTACAGAGAAAGATAATAAACCCCGTTATCTTCCTGAGACATTAACTCAGTAAAATGTATTGAAGAACATTGTACCTGTTATTGTTAAGCCAAAACTACCAGAGAACAGCTCTTATCTTGATAAAAAGCTTTTTATTTACAGATCTGACCACGCTCAACAACATGTGATTCCTTCTGCATCTGTATGCGGTGTATTTTTTTTCCCCTAGCAAATGCACTTGTATCGTCCACTGAGTGCTGGAAGATGTCTAGATTCTCCCCATGCATAATAAAGGCATGTTTGGACTGCCAGATTAGCATCTTAACATGGTTATCAGGGTTGAGCGGTGGTATCACACACTTGCCTCCAGTGTGTTAAGAAAATATAAAAAAAACATCCATCGCCTAATGTAGGGCACCTCGACTTGAATATTTCATGCTGTATGCCTGAGCATCAAATCCAATCCCATCTAAGTTAACATGATTACAAGCACTACATTATTAACACAATTGTGTGGAAATGATGTGCAGAGAGAGCATTAGTGATCTCCAGATCAGTTTTTCATCAAATGTAATCTTCATGGTTGTATAATTTTGGAAAATGTCAGGGTCATTCCTGTCTCTAATCTTAAAAAGGAGACGTCTGCTCTTCTTATCACCAATACACAGAGAGACACTCAGTTTCCTTTTCAAAGAGATGATGAGGCATTTCATGCATTTTCAGTCAACTCTGAAATACTTCAATCACTGTGTCAGCTCTCACATGTCTTAATCTTCCTTTATTATTATGGATAATTGTAGGATTGGGAAGACGACACAGAGAAGCAGAACTCTAATCTTCTAGTAATCCGATTTTTAATAGTTCTGCAGGGTACTAAAGGTCTAAATTTATTACTGCAAGTAGACATATTTTTCTAAGACTAGAAAGAGGAATGAAATATTACTATTCTCAAATTTTAAATCTCAAGGTAGTTGCTCTGGGAGACATACAATCGTGCAAACAAAACAAAAAGGGGATGCGGTTTCCTCCCAATGGGCCAAGAATCTTTTAAGCAAATGGAACAGACAAAGAGCCCTCAGTCAGGACATGCTTTATTGTATCATCGGCTTGCAGCACAGCACTGCGACAGGAGAAAGACAGAACGAGAATGGAAGTCAAAAATTATGTGCCAGAGAGCAGAGGCATCCTGCCAGAGTCCAATGCATTAACCATGCTGTTTAGACTCCGTAAAATAGTCCACTTGTTTCCTTGAGGGAACCTTAGAGTTCATCCGGGTAAAATCGAGGGGTTCTACCCGTTTGGGTTTCTGACAAAGAGCAGAGGTTTTCTTTGGAGAGTCAAGAAAGTCAAATGAAACACTCAGACACACCTTCAGTAAGTGCCAGATTTAACTCTGAGGAGTCAGGAGGAAACAGCTGCTGCAAAATATGTTCTCCAATGAAAAGCCACATGAGAATAAAAGGTTTGACGTTTGGTGCTCTGGACCCTGACATCACGGGAAAAAAAAGTATCCATGACAAACCATGTTAAAACAGAATGTGAGATCTGCTGGGAGTAGAAACTTCTTGACCTTGACTTATACCAAAGAAGAAAAGTAACCATAGCAGTACTTCATTAATTATGACTATCCATTAAATATATATATATATATATATATTTGGTCAAGACCCAAATGCTATAGATTATTAAATATCTGGTATTAAAAGTGAGTTTTGTGTTTTGTATGAACTTTTGTTGGAAACTGTTACTGAAGCTGAACAAACATGTTTTTGCCCTCAAAGGGTTTTACTTTCTTAATCTTTCTGATCTCCCTGCTCACATGAACACAACCTTCAAATATAAACGTTTCTTTTAACATATAAAAACATAAAAACACCAATGTCCCACAGTATCTTTAATTGATAATGACAAAGGCAACCTAAATATAAAAATATGAAGTTTTGCTAACTTTTTTTCTCTTATGGCTTCATTATAGAATTTATTCAGTTTAATGTCAGGACTTTGACTGGGCCAATACACATTGATTTTTTTTTTTTTTTTTCAGCTGTAATGCTGCCAATTCAAATTTGGGCTTCTCATTTAATTTCAAGAATACTTAATGTAGAGAGGAGCAGATGATTGATTTATTGACTACAAGGAGTAAAGGTCCTGAAAAACTCTCCAACGACCTGCTTGATAGTTATTATGAAGTTTTTGTGATGATATTCTGGTCTGGGTTTTCTCCAAATATGTATTGTACAGTTTTGCCAAACATCTATAGTATAAAAACCTTCTAGATTACCCAGATGTAGCCTTTTAAATCTATGTCCTGCTGCCATAAGCGTCTTAAGATAAAAAAGATCTTTTTCTTCAGCCCTTCTACTCTAGCTGTAGTTTATATCTTTTTCGAAGTCCCTCTTGAAAAATGTAACCTGCTGAGGCCGGCAGAGCCTGAGCTGTAGTCTACCTTCATCTCACATTTGCTCTCTACCACTTTACTGTTTTTGCAAGCAATTTTACTTCTATTCATGTCAAACCTTGGGTGAATAATTATATTTAGTGACTTTTATTACCCAACAAAATGGCCTCTCCGTGAATTTAATTGAAAACTTCCATCAAATCACCAAGGACAACGGCCCATTATTAATAACAACACCATGATTATCACGGTGTAAAAACATTAAAAGTATCTGAAGTTATTACATAATTTTTCCCTAAAAACATAACAAGAAATTCTTCATCTGTTAACATAAATGTGTTATCTGTATACCTGCTTTTAGTGTCTGTCACGACCAGCTTGTTGAGCCGTAACAAAAGTAACAGGGAGACACAAACTTAGAACATAATTAAGCTCTTTATTTAAAAAAAATAAAAATAAGTGAAAAGGCATTGTATAATTGTGAAGTGAAAAAAAAATGAACATGGCTTTCAAATAAAAATAAAATCTGAAAATCGTTTGGTGCATTTATATTTAGCCCACCTGACTCAATACTTTGTAGAACCAGCCTTAGCGGCGAGTCTTTTAGGACATGTCATTACCAACTTTGCACATTTTGAAAAGTGACTTTTTTTTTTTTTTTTTCGCTGAGCCTCTGCAAACATCAACTTCCAAGTCTCACCACAGATTCTCAATTGAATTTACATCTGACATTTGACGGGGCGATTCCAACTTATGCATATGGACACTGGAAGGTGAATCTCCAGTTGTGAGTCCTGTAAACTAACAGTTTTTTATATATATACGGCATATCCAGGACTGCTCTACAGTTAGCTCCAGCCACCTTCCAGAAAATGTAAAAAAAAAATAAAAAATGAAGCATTATTAATATTTAATTAGGGCAGTTTGCATAACTGTGTTAAAAAAAAAAGTAAATAGTGAAGACAGCAATTTCAAATTAGAATTGAACATTTGTACAGATCTATTTTACATAATGGTGTCATCAGTTTGATTGTCCAAACTAGAAACACGCCACCGCGGCAAACTGGCAGACAAAATCTGTAGATTACTATAAACCAGACTCACCCTCATTTTTTACATCATTTGAAATGGAGACCATTTTCAGAATGGGGAAGCTGAATTAGAGTCGAACTTGGCTATAGACAGTGTGGAAAAGTAAAAAGTCTAGTCTAGGACTGTGACGTTGCCTACATTGTTTTTGTTTTCTTGGGTAGAAATATGAAGGTATATTGCTGTCAAAAGTTTATCCTTTAATCTCCCAGAGCTGCTGGAAACCAGTGGCAGGTGTCAGGCATGTCTATCTGGGAGAAGTACATCCTGAACTGTTTTTTCCAGCGAGAACTTCCTATCAACATTTTTGTTTATCTATTTAGCATCAAAACAACAGCACAAGAAATATCACTATATGCATAATAACCTTGGTGCTACCTGAATGAACAGAATTATGCAGCAAATTTTCCAACATCCATCAGAGTCACACACTACAGAAGGACAAATCTGGTAGTTTTCACTTGATATGCCATTTAATACTGATAGGGAAAAATGTTGGTTTGCAGTGTGAATTTTTGATGAAGTTGTTAAGAAAACATGTCATATTTCTCATTTAAAAACTGTTCTGAAGAGAGCTAAAGACTTAGGTGGCAGACGAATGTTGGGAAAAGAATAAACAGAATAGTGTGCTGCAGTGGGGGGAATCCCACCTTTTCCCTGAGGAACATTCGAAACAGAGTGTAAATGTGCCGTTTGAATTTAATCAGGGGAGGACTCTGAGCACGGCTGCAGATGCTCTTTGGATTGGCTGAAGGTTTGAGGCGCTAACATCAAAGACTCCATCACTTTCAGTGCCAGGAAGAGCCAGGAGGGTCATCCGTCTCCGGATAAGTGTAATTAAAAGATGTGAGATGGAACAGGGAGGAATCTAGGCTGGGGTGAGAAACTCTTGACTGGGTTTACACCTGTTTACTCTAAAGATAACCATGTGTCAAACAACCTGAGGAGAAAATACTTACCTCAGCCTCCCAGCTGCTCCTGCAAACTTCTTGGTTCAATCAACATGCAGCACAACCTGGAGCAGGCAGAACAAAGCTGACCGCCCCTCTTTAATGTGACTGAGTGTTCCTCATCTGTGATGGTTGGTATCTTGGAGGGCTTATTTTACTTACTAATTAAACGTCTGTCATTTTGGATTATGCAGCATTGCATTGTTTACCTCACAGTTACTACAAAACTTTATTTCTTCTACATGTTTTCATGACCAAACCTCAAATTTCAGTGTATTTTAATGGGACTTCTACATGTTTTCTTCTACATGAAAACATGTAGAAGACATAAAGTTTTGTAGTAACTGTGAGGTAAACAATGCAATGCTGCATAATCCAAAATGACAGACGTTTAATTAGTAAGTAAAATAAGCCCTCCAAGATACCAACCATCACAGATGAGGAACACTCAGTCACATTAAAGAGGGGCGGTCAGCTTTGTTCTGCCTGCTCCAGGTTGTGCTGCATGTTGATTGAACCAAGAAGTTTGCAGGAGCAGCTGGGAGGCTGAGGTAAGTATTTTCTCCTCCGGTTGTTTGACACATGGTTTGGATAAAAAAAATTTAAAAAATTCACGATTCCATGAGTTATAGCAAGTCATCCAGGTCTAGAGGAAGCAAGTCAACCCCAAAGCCTCAAACTATCACCATGTTTAATGTCCAGTGTGATGATGCTCTGTTTCTCCAATGCTGTGCCACATTTTAGGTCTGTCATGTAACATGAATCATGCCTTCCAAATGTTCCAGTTTTGTTTCATCAGTTACCAGAATGGCTCCTCAAAGGTCTTAGCAACCATCAATATGTTTTTGGTAAAAGTGAGATGTGCCTTTATTGTTTCTTTGGTCAGCAGTGGTTTTGGCCTTTGAACTCTCCCATTGAGGCTATTTTTGTCCAGTCTCCCTTTCCTAATGTTGTATCTTGAATACACAGTGAGGCCTGCAGAGCCTTACATGCTGTAAGTTGTTTTGTGGCCATCTGGTTGAATCCCTGATGTGCTCTAGGAGTAATTGGAGTAATTTTAGTTGAGTGGTCTCTCCTGGGAAGGTTCACCACTGCTTCATGTTTACTCCAGTCATGGATTAAGGCTCTCCCTTTGGTTCACTGGTATTCCAAACTCTTAGAAATGGCTTTGCAACCCCTAAACATGTCTGCCTATTTCAATTATGTTCGGTCTGTTCGGTTAGTGATTTCAGCTACACTCTTTCACAGATTCAACTATGCTTATAAAAGGATATGAAAAAAACTGCCATACCAGTAAGTGTGTATCAACCTGAAGAGAGGTTGTGTGTGTGCTTTGCAAACTGATTTGGGGACATTTCCCCAAAACAGCCTCTCCTTTCACTAATAGCCACCAAGTGTGTCCTGAAGTCACAAACACTGACTGAGAGAAATCAACACTCTCTGTGACTCTCTGTGATGTGACCCCCCCCAAGGCCGACTCAAAAGGCCTTTGTGCCAGAATTTCTCACCCTCTAGAGACAGAAGTGAGGCGCTGCTGCTTGATGCCCAGCATGATCCCTGGAAAGAGAAGAGACCTACATCTTCAGCGGCACAGAAGGGATTGCTGATGTTATTGGCCATGGCAAGAGTCAATGAAAGAAGAAATCATCAGGGATGGAGCGGTACCACTCTTCCTCTCCGACCCTCCACTCCTTTCAAAAGAAGAGAAATATTTCCACAAGGATCTGGGAAAAATTGTGAAAATCTTAGAGTTCTTTAAGCTTCAATGGTTTGGTCAGTTGCTGAACATTCGCTCATTATCCAACCTGAAACAAGTAGTTTGTTTTTCATTGTTTGTCCCGGTTGTCTGATTTGCTACTTTGGTTTTTATTCAGTGTACCTCTAAATACAGGGTAGAGATAGATCAATAACAAATTTACACTTTGATTAGGTAATAGCTTTTAATGATTTTTCTGGAAGACAGGTTCTTATCTCAGACGGAAACAAATAACAGTGCTGAAACCGAATAAATTCATTAATGTTCTTTCAATGTGGAATAATTATTTGATCAGCGGGGAAGGAAAGGAATTCACCTCAGAATGATAATTAGATTGTTTAATTGGTTAAATACATGATGTACATATGAGTCAAACAGTATTTTAATTTAAAATTGCACTAATTTGCACAAGATTAAGTACAAACCTGAAATCGCAATCTGTTAAAAATTTTGTTGTAAATCTGGAATATAATAAAAAAAAAGTGTGGTGTAACCATGTAAAAATAAACATTTGGTATGATTATTTAAAACAGATCCAAGAAGATAAAAATTGCAGTTCCTGTTGAAAAGGAAAAAAAGTCTGTGAAATCTGAGAAATAAATAGTAAACAAAAAAAATAATAATCTTGTTTCCAATTCTGCTTTATTTATTTCCAACATGTTTCTACCAAAGCTGAGCTGTTTGATTTAGCCAAATTGGACCTCTAAAGGAATAATGTTCACACATTGGACCTTCAGAGCACCACAGCTAACTGATCCCCAAAAGAACGGAGCCAGAATTCTTACTGAATCTTGTCAAAGTAAAACAGATTTGATTGAGCGAGTTAATTGAATTCATTTTGTGTTTAGGGCTGCTTCAGATGAGCCACTGCCAGGTCTGCTACATGTGGCTTCTGCTCATTAGGATCAAAGCAATCACGCTGTTCTCTTCCAAACAGATTTCGGCCAGCATCGTTGACTGCTGCCAACATTGTGTGAAGGGACGGCATATCTTTGAGTGGAGGAACGGTGGCGGTATGTTGTTGGTGGGGATGGGATCTGACTGTACTCTCTAAACTGGTTCTGTGTTCACAGCTTGCAACAGATGAGGCAACAGCAGTCGTGAAACGCTCAGACATCGAGGACTTGACAGTAACTCTCAAATGAAGTTGTGCAACCAGAAAACAGAAAATGGATTTCTTGGTTGTGATTAGGGCTAATATCTTTCCTGCTTTTTGAATAGATTTAGTTAAAAATACAGATAGTTCCAACTGAAAATTAAACAACAAAGTTCTGTCTTGCAACTATTCATTTTTCAGGTTTCACAAGACTTAATATATCTTTCATGCATAAAATAAATCTTATTTTGCCACCAACACCAGACCTCAATATCCCTCCCAGCAAGTGGTGTGTCCAGATGGAAGAGGTTTGCTGTAGTTTCTTCAGACTGAAACCATGTGCGCGCTGGCAAGATATCTCCCCCATTCTGGCTCATGGAAGATGGCCACATTTTAAGCAGGGAGAATATATTGATTTCTTCTTACCAAATGATGCTGTTTTCCTATGTACTCACAACCATCATGACTGAAAGAACAAGAACCAAGAAGGGGAGCCTGGAGTAGTTACTCCTCCTCTGCATTCGATCAGGATTTGCCCTGGAGGCCTCCGTATGAGCGATTCCTAAGCATATTCCACTGGGTGACGGCAAGGCAATTTTATTTGTTTAGCACATTTTCAGCAATTCTAAGTGACTTACATGATTAGAAGGAATGCAAAACAAGAAAAATAAGCAAAAAGCATTACATTACACTGCTAAAGTAAAGTAAAAATGATGACTGGTTTTTAAAAAAGTCTACACTATATGAATTTCCAGTTGTTACTAATCAAAAACTGTTCTAAAAAAAAGTGAGGTTTTAGCCTTGATTTAAAAGAACTCAGTAGTTCAGAAAAAAATGGAAGTTTGTTACAAAAATAGAGGAGCATAAAAACGGAATGATTCTCTAAAAAGAGCAATGTTGAACTTGGCTTAAAAAATGTAACTAATGCATTTGCATGAATGAAGCATGAACTATATAATATCCTAGCAAAATTGCCTCAAAACATTCATTTGCAACTGCAACATGTGGATACTGTCATAATGATTGCTATTTGATATTTTGTGCGACTTTGGTTTAGTTTCATAGCGTTAGTGTCAACCTGTGCTTTTAACACAGTAGTTCATCGAGAGTTTAGCAGGTTCTGCAATGTTTAGTCTTGTGTAATGGTTCAATAAAAATAATGTCCAGTAAAATATATCATAAAATTGATTGGAAAAGTGCATATTACTATTGCTTTCTTGTCATTAAAATATCCTTAAAACAATGCAGGTTTTTTGTTTATATTTCAAATCAAAAGAAGTTAATTCAGTCAGTAAATATCACTGTGTGGAAAAGTTTTAGCTTACTTTACCACTAAGTTTTTCACCTAACTGGAGTCAAGTCTTAAGCTAGAATCCTTGGTAAATACAAAAAATGTCAACATATTGTAAAACTGCAGGGACTTTTCAGAACACAGCCTGGACAATGCTATTTCATTTCCAGAAACCCTGCTGTGTTGAATAAAACATAATGCAATAGGTGTATTTTGTTTTCCGGTATATCCTTAGTAAAGAATCACAACGGGGTGGCTGTGTTTCAGTGGGTTAGATTCCAGCTTGGCCCTGGGCAAGGCACTTAACCCCAAGTTGCCTACAGATCTGAGCATGAAAACATGTAGGTTTCAGTGTGACTGTGAATGTCTTTAGTATAAATAAGTGTGAATAGAAAGGCGCTGCATAAACTCAGCCTAGTTAACATTTACAGAGTGAGTAAACACAAGAAAGAGAAACTGCATTTAGATCACAATGAAATAAAAAAATAAAAACATTTCCCTTTGGAGTTTCAGATAATATCCTAAATTTAATATCATGGGAAAGGTTTTAAGAGGCTGATTAAATTTCCCATATTGTTTTTTAATTAAACACAAAATTAAATAATGATTCATGCACCTCTGCAGTTGTGAAATGGGACTATTTACCTAATAGTTCATAAGGTTTAAATGCTAAATGATACAAAACAAACAAAAAAAACCCACTCTGAATGGCAACCAGAGATAAACAAGAGTCTCTGTGCCTCGAGAAGGAGAGAGAAGGACAAAAATAGCTATGGAGAACTGGCAGAGGACTTGGACTGCCAGTCATGACCAGTTTCCTTCAAATCCTCAGTGCAGGGCATTATTACAGAAACTAGATTTCACTGTCACTATGGCTGTACCTCGGCCTGTAGGACCTCTGTTTACTCAGACAGAAAGAGCTTGTATTCCTATTTCACATTGTTCATGCAGGCGACATAAAATATGTACACAATATAAATTAATCAGGTTCTTCAGAAAACAATGCAGCTTCTGGAATATCAAAAGGTTTGATTTACACACACACACACAAAAAAAAAAATATATATATATATATATATTTTTTTTTTTTCTCCCTCCTGGTGGCTGTTCATTAAAACTGTGTGGACTAAGAGCAGCAGGCCTGCATTAACTGCAAATCAGAGATCCTGATTTAATTCAGTGAATTAGAGGAACTGCATTAACTTTAGGAAAACTTTAAAAACACTGTGCAATTAAAGCTCATGTAAATGTGAGAACAAGAAAAAAAAAAATTTGACAACTGGCAAGGAAGTTAAATATTAGTTCTGTATGTTTGAAACTATACTTTTTTTAATCTGCTACAGTTCCAGTCATAAGTTTGTTAAAGTCATTATTGTGTCTTTTTTAAGGATTTATTTGACATTGTGTCTTACAGGCTGTCAAATCCAAACAGGGTCAAAGTCATGGAGAGACGCTCATGACTGACAATTCAGCAAAATGGTTGAGGTTGCCATTCCACAATGTTAATGTTTGCCTGCTTTATCCGCTTCAAATCCAGCATGGATGCGAGAGTACGGGATTTTTCATGTTAATTGCAAGTTTCAGTCATGTAGCTGTTGATTTGAGGTGAAGTTGGAAGAACCTGGAGGTCAGTCTGTCCAACATATCAGAACTACTGGCAACAAAACAGGGCTCAACAGCTGGAGCAGTGATTTTAGGTTTGAAAGCTTCACCCCAACTGTTGGCACCTTTCCTCATAATTTTAACAAACCACTAAATTTTTGTGTCATAAGTCATTTTGGTTCTCCATGTATGCAGCTGCAAAATTCAGTCAAGTCTGAAGGTGTTGATTTTTGAGCAGATGCTTCCACAGCACACTCATCAGCCCATGCTGATACTTGGGTTCATCAGATTTCCAATATTTTTTCAGTGAGCCCATGAACACATGAAAACTGGTTTTGGAACATGCGTGAGCGAGACTTCAATCCTATTGAAAACTTCTGGAAATGCTTACTATAAATGCTAAACCCAACAGTACTAAATCAGTTAATCAATTCTTCTAAGAAAAGTGGTCAAATATTAAGCCCGAATCACACAAAAGGCTTACTGATTTCATTTGGCTTGTTGATTGGACCTGCTAAGATTTATTTTAATCTTTATTAGCCCAAAATTCAGGCCCATATATTTGTATGTAAACCTTTGATTTGAACAGTATGTTTGAAATCTTTATTTAGCTTATAAGCATAAAATACTTAACACTATATACATTTTATAGGAGACATTTCAATAACCTGAAATACAACAACTAATAATTTTGGAAATTAATTCAGAAGTGTCTGTTGAGGATTAATGTAGAAGAGATCAAAGACCGCGACACGGAACAATACTAAAGCAAGGTTTATTAGAATAAACAAAGAAAACATCACAAAGACAAAATAGCTATAAATCTATCAATTTCCTCATTTTATTTCTTATACAGTGTGTTTATTTCAGACTTCAATAGCAAACAGCCGATAATGTGAGGTGAAGAGGATTGAGAAACCTTTAACCTATCAGAAACTGCCACAATTATCTGGGAGCATGGATGTGTCGAGGAAAACTTCAGGTTGTTCCTTTTTATAGCCACATCCCATCACACACACGCCAACACAAACACACGTTCAAACTCACTCAGACCAAGGTCGTCACTTTGGCCGGTAAGCATTTCACCTGAAGAGCCCCACACTCGTCACGTAGCACCCTTCAGGGTCTGAACAGCCGACAGCTCACCGAAAGGTCAAAACACTCACACACACTGTTTATAATTATTTACACATCTGTAAAGCCCAAAGCGTTTTAGCCCCCACTCCCTCAGAATGGTGAAGGGAGCTAGTGGATCCTCGTCAGCTCCTCTACGATCTTAATCACCTCATCCACTGAGGCTTCACGCTTCATACCGCTGCCATCATCAATCTGGAAATGAAAGACAACGAGTGGTGAGCTGAGATGAGTCCCCGCTTACGAATAGATGCACGAGCAGCAACCGACTATGTCCAAAAATATTTCACTTAAATGAAACGTTATTCTCCTTTCCATTGTTTTTAGAGCTTTGTTTCTGATGTTTTGAAGTGCACACCTAAACGCTGGGAATCTTTTAACTTGCCCACACAGACAACAGACTGCAGCTTTTTTCCTCTGGTTTATTTTTTATTAATTGCACCAGAAGGTAAATATGAAGACTTTTCCACAGAGACAGGAACCATTTATAATTTAACCACTGAACAATTTTGATGATTTCAAAAGAAAAATGAAAAAAAAAAAATAATAATTGAAGTCTGCTCCATTTAAATGTAACCTCCTTATATCTGTAAACTGATGTCAAGCTGGATGTCTGTCTGTTAACCATGAAAATAAAGAGATTTCACTCCAGATTTTACACAACTGCAGTTAAACTAAAACATAAATATTTAAATATGCATATACTCAGTTTCTCTGTGATGCAAATTAGCTATTGCTGCTGTGTTTAAAGCAATGTTCCACTTTAATTTTGTGGAAGGAAAAAACTAAAATGTTATTGCTATTATCAGCTGTTCTTCACAAAAAAACTTAACAGATATTTTTAAGGCAAAATAATTTTAATAGGTTCTTTAAGGTTCAAATAGAGAGCAAAAATGGTGCATCCTCACTGCTTCCACTGAATTTAAAAAGGAAAAGTAGAAGCCAAGTCTTACTAGTCAAATGAACAAGATTTCCTGACCGCCTCGATAAAAGCAGGAGCTATCAATTGTGTGGATGTTCCACAAAAGTCAGCAAGAGGAAGCCTTCTTTCTCAAAAACAATATGCCTGCAGAACTTTTCGTAATAACAGTTAGAAATGGAGCCAGAACCATAATGATCATGGGCTTGTTATGTCACTCCATGATGTGGCAAAGCATCTGCTGACCACATGCCCAAATATTGTAAAATTACAAACTTCCAACTTGTAAGTTTGTAAATATTTTTGAAATATTTTGTTTTGTAATTTCTGCTCTGATTTCTGATTCATACAAAAGTTCTCCTTTATTTACCAACTTGTGTGCCAATTTAAAAAAAGGTTTTATTGCAACTCTTTATCCAAGTTATAATCGACAAATTTAAGAACTATGTTTTTAAAAGCCCAGTTAACTCATCCACTGGCAGCAATTCTCATTTTCTTCCCCCTTCAAGATAAGAGAGGGAACCAGGAGAGATACAAAAGCTTCAGGGAGCAACTTCAAGAAAAGGAAACAAATGGCGATTCATTTCCTAAATCTGATCTTAATGGATCTAAATTGTTTCTTCTATGTGGCTTTGGGTTTAGTGGCGTGTAAACAAAACAATTTGGTTTGTGAATGCCAGAGTCCAGACAGAAGAGTGTCCACTTCAGCATGTCACATATCAGGGAAGGATAGCTGAGGCCAAAATGACTGAAGCTCTTAACCACTAAAGTGAGACTCAACCGTCAAATCTTCCCCCAGACAGTTTAAGAGAAAAAAGCACACACAGAGACAGAAAAAAAGAAAAACATCCAAGCAAAAAAAATAATCCTATTTTTTGTGGATGATTGACTGTCAGTCAGTCAGCTTGACAGATAAATAAATACCCTTGGGAGATAAATATCCCCTGATAAAAATTATATCGCTGTAAACAGGGGATGGGAAGTTTGTCCCCAAGAAACTTTTTAAACACTGAATACAATTTTATAGAACTAAGCTTGATTATTGCTGGAATGTTCTTAACTGGCTTTCTGTCGACCAAACGAGCAAGCCATAGAACATTTGAAAAGTAAAAAGCATTCAAATTTATACATTTGTAGAAATATTAAATGTATATTTTAGAAGCATGATGTGAAGTGCAGGTGATTTGAATAGAAAGAGGAGAAACTGCACCCACCAGTAGAGTGCTGACGACCTCCTGCATCTTTGCCCGACTGAGATCCAGGAAGCTTTCAATCAGGTCCCCATCGATGAAGCCTGTGCCCTGTTCCGTCTTGCGCTCCGTGTGGAAAGACCTCCAGGTGTCACTCGGTTAAAGATAAGTCATTACCAGGCAGCCGTTTCAGTCCGAGGTCGGCCCTTTGGGTGTGACTATGCTAACTTTATCTCGGGCAGATTTAATAAATATCCAACAGATAATGTGTTCAATGCACCAGACAGATGATTATCATAGAAGCCCTCTTGAGCCATATTTTATAAACAAAGAGTGAACCTCTGTTCACTCTTTTGAGTATTAAATAAAACGATGATTAAATAAAACCACAGGGTAGCAGAATACATTTTTTCTAAAAAAGAAAAGTCCCTTTCTTATGCAGCAGAATGGAAACTAATTATTTGAGCTTTAAAAATGTATCAATTGCCTGTAAAGTCAATTAAAAACATCATTATTGCTTTGTTGTTCATTTTCAGGGCTGTCACCAGAACAACACCGGCCAGTCCAGGTCACCTGATCTGTGGTCACAGATGGTTACTGTACACAGGAGTTCAGGAAAGGATATAAGCTGTGCTCGATCTTGCCCACGCTTTTGATGACCTTGGTGAGGCGGTTCTGTAGGTCAAGCAGGAGGCTGTACCAGCCCTCTGACAGAGATGTCACCAGACCTAAAAAAAAAAAAAAAAAAAAAAAAACTTTTATAGAGGTGTGAAAGAGCTATTCACCTCATACTCTGTCATCAGCCAAGGGGAAGAGAGAAATGTCATGTCTGCATTCATTAACAGCTTTAACGCTGCAGTAGGTAACTTTTGTAAAAAAATATTTTTTTATTAAAAAAAATTTTAAATTGTACTTGCATCAAGCGGAGGTGAGAGTAACTATAAATGCTATTTTTTTTTTTTTTGCTTTTGAGCACATTTTTTTTTTAATTATTTTAAAAAGTTAGATTTTTTTTTAACAAAATGTCCATTAAATAAAGTTTATCAACTGATTGCAAACACAAGCAGGGAGTTGTTAAGCTGCAGAGTTTGTTTTTCTACATGACACCATCAGGGGGGTTTAGGAAAACGACAAAGCAACAATTATAACAAATTAAACTAATTATTATTGAACAGCTGGGGTTTTAAAGGCCAAATCCTATTCAATACACACATCACTTATTTGTAAAATATCTATGTTGGAACTAAATTTTTGAAATGTTAGATTTTTTTAAGATACGATCAAATAATTTGGCATGAGAATGAATTTCTGAGTCAACACGCAATCTCTGATTGTGATCATCTTTAGACTGCCATATCTGAGTTTATACAAAAAAATAGTCTTTGAAAAGTTTGGATGCATATTGGCTGTTATTCTCTTTTAGGGCGAATAATCCTATCGCCTTGCAGCTTTCTCTAAGAAACATATCATACATCACAGCATCTCGCAGAGCGATAAGACCAGCAGTGGCGTTTTATCTTCATTACACGCTAAAGCTCATTTTAGTTTGAGGGTAAGAGAGGAAAAGTTCTCATAGGGAAGGGTGACAGTGGTTTTCATTTCCTGTGAAACTTTCCACTGAGACTTTTTAGAGAATCACAGGAGGTGCAGAGGTGAAATAAAGTGCTGTGTTTTGGTGCTGTGGGAGTGCTGCTGTGTCCAAATGATGAGCACTCCCTGTTTTTCATCTGCCCATAATCACTGCCAGGCTGGAAGTTACTGGTTTCAATCCAAGTACTGAGAGGTGAAAATGTGTCAACTGACAGTGATGAAAGTTTTTCATCATTGTTTGCTTGAAGGAAAAGGATTTGAGGGATCTTTGTGTATCCAATTAGTCTTGATACCGCTTTGCAACCTAAGGGAAATTAATTCCAATTATTCACAAAGTATGTTAAGAGTTGGATTTTACTGATACATTTCAAGACCTAAACACTGGCTTCTAAAAGATTGTGAATATGTTTTCTGCTGCCAGAAAATGAAAAATATCTGCCAGCAGAAGCAAATAAAGTTCATCGATGTTTGGGATTCATCCTGAGCAGCACGGACAGAGTCTTAGGAAAGAAATAAAGCCGAGGAGTTTACGGCTTTGCAAACTAAATCCTGCTCATATCCACTGAATCAAGACAGGAGTGAGCTGAAGTCTCAACAGTGAATGTCACAGCATAAAATCAATAGCTGCTTGTATGTGGAGACACCACTGGCAGAGGGAAAACAAAGAAAATCAGTTATTTAAACATTTTTGGGAAATCTTTCATTGACCTAAACAATGCTGGGGGAAAACAGCTATCCATGCATGTTCCATGAACGAAAACAAAATGAGGAACTGGAGTTGATATGGCTCTAATTTATGACCCGAGCTGGACCCAGAACCGGAAGGATCTTTGTGTATGACAGAGTTATCATTACAATACATAGAGACATTTTTACGTCCTGCGCCACCAAATAAAAACCATCTCGAGTTGTAAAGCCCTTCCCTTTTTCTTATAATGACAGTTCATGAGCGGAATATGAACCCTTTTTAATATAAAGAAAACTTATATTTTATTACTTATGGTTTCTTTGGAATGATCAAAAATAAACTAATCAATGTCATCACACAGTATAATATCGTATGCAGTACTATACTGTACTACAATACTATGGTGTGCTTCATTATTTCACTTATATTTTTGGCCAACACAGTACTGTGCTATATATTAGAAACTACTTTACTCTGCAATATTATACCACATTATGTTCAGCTGTACTGATGATACTATACTGTACCATACTGCAACATATCTCACTATCCCCTGCACAATTTAACTGTACTATATCATATAGCACTATATTGTTTAATGGCACACTGCATTATACAGTTTCGGGATACATTTTATTTGTCCAATACTGTTACAATCTTCTATAATATACTACATACATTTTGTGGAAAATCTATGGATTTACAATACACTTTCTCCGCATTTGATTTGGACAATTCTTACTGAATATTCTTCCGACCAAAACAAGAATGAGTCGCTGCAAACAGGCCAAAGAGCTGCATGAAAGCAGCCTAATGTCAGTGGTTGCATGCCTCTGATTTAGTGTAAAAACTGTGATTAAAGCCAGGTAATCCTGAAATTAGATGCTTGCAAAAACCATTAAACCTGCTAACAGGGTGCTCTCAGCAAGAAAGAAAGTGCTTGAATATTTTTAAAACATGCTAGAAAAAAAAAAAAAAAAAAAAAGGTTTGTTTAGATTAAGGCGCTTACCGATCATGCCGTTAACGGTGCCGAAGAGTACGGATCCCTGTGTGGGTGTGGAGCTCTCTCCCAGGTTCTGTAGCACCAGTGAGCCATGGCAAAAGACATTTACAAACTCGCCTAGGTGAAAGACCCCGACCTCCTGCAGATGCTGGCGCTCCTCGTCGGTGGTGGCCGCACTGAGTGTGGCAAGGACAAACAAAGAGACAACGAACATGAAGGCAAAATAATGTCAAGGTCATGACTGGAACTTGTTGGGGGTCAAACCATCGATCAATCAAATGGAAAACAAGACGGGTAGAGACATGAGAAGTGTTGGAAAAGGTCAGCACATGATAGAGAGGTAATGGCTAAAAGTCTGAGAAACAGTGAAAAGAGCAACAGTAACAGAGACGTGCTGCACAAATAAAGGTCAAAAGCATTGAGAGGTCCACTCTGACATATTAGATGGATAATGAGTGAAGGCATGGATGTAACACAAGCTCCTTCAGACCTCATCTTTCTTCCTTTTCCTTAACGTCAACATTCAGTGAAATTACAACAGAGGGAAAAAAGCAGGAGAGTGGCTAAAAGCTTGGCTGCAAGATGAATCATAATTTCCAGCACTAATGCAAGGACAATGCTGCAGTACCGCATTCATACCAATGATGTCGATCTAAAAGCTATCATGGGACTGTGTGTGTATGAAAGGATCAGCATCCTAATGACAGCATCAGTCTGAGCGACAAAGTATTGGGCAAAGACAATTTAGGGGCATTTCTGATCTGCAAGAGCAGCGATGGTGGAATATAATGATCATAAGAAAATGATCATTGAGCTACATGCAGGGAGAGGCTTTGCCGTTCTCACCTATCTTTTTGGCAGACGAACAAGTTAAAGGCGTTCTCTGCTCCCAGGAAGTTGTCATCGTCTAGAATTTCTACGGCACTCATCCAGTTTGGATTAAAATCACGGGCAATCTGGAAAATATATGAAAAAAGGCATAAACATGCAGGTTTGTCTTAAGAACTACACCTTTTAAGCAAAGATAAGCCAATGCTAAACAAGAGTAAACTCTCTCATCAAAACTCCTAACTGTTGATGATTGTGTTAACATTTGACTTCTGGTTTATACTAGAATTTGTTTTAATGTCTATTAAGGATGAAACAACTAATCTGATTAATTGCGCTGGATTGATTATTGAAATAATAAATTCAATTCGATTTCTAATCAATTAGAAATCGGTTAATTGACAACTGGATTATAAAGGTTCAAAAAGGCAATTTTGATGAAAGAACAAAGTCAGAGCAGTAATTAAGCCAAAACTGTACAAAACATATTTGTTTTTAGCATTTAGGATAAATGCATCAAGTGGCATAGTTTTAGCTTCAAATTCTTTAAAATAGTCAGCAGATTAGCCCTACACTGTACTGGTACCAAGTCAAGCAGAAAGGGCTGAGCTTTTTTAGTAGTAGGTTTTTAGCTGCAGATGTATTATTTGGTTCAAATGATCAACCATACACTAAAGGAATGCATTATAGGCAAAAAGTGTTTTTATTTTCATATTTCAGCAAGGTATTGAATAATTTGTTTATTTGCATCTTTTAGTATTGCACAAAGAAGGATTAAGTAATTCATAAAAAAAAAATCAGCAGAATGTGCGATTAGTCGATTAATCGTCAGATTAATTGATAAATTAATTGATTACTAAAATCATCAGTTGCAACCCTAATTTCTATTTCTGTTTTTATATTGCAATTTTTTAGGAGAGCCAATCAATTAAATAAAAATTATAGTCGTGCAAAACTGCGGCTTTCTCTGTGCAAATTATAATGAACTCCTTTAATACTGAAGAGAGGAAATCTGACACATAATCAATAGATTTTAAGCACAGACCTGCTCTGTAATTGCGCAGGGAGCCTGTGATGGACACACAATATCTGAGGAGACAGAAGGCTCTTTCATCGTTCTCCCTAATGAGTTTGTAAGGTGTCCAGTTTGTTTGATTTGTACAAAAGCTCAACTGTAAACTGACAACTTTAGTTAGTTTCTAAAATTTGCTTCCCAATTTTACAAAAAAGGTGCAAAAGAGACAATTGACAATGTGGAATAAAAAAAACTAATTAAAATGTTTTACTCATATAATTTGCACACCAAAAATTAAGAGTTAAAGTAAGAAATCTACACTGGAGCAGAACTTAGCTCATACAATAAAGTAAAGCGCTATGGGTTGAAAGTGAAAACCGCTTTGTGACTTTGTATCAAAGCAGCAACATGCAGTCTTCAATTTCCCCACCTTTTCCAAGTCTTCGAGCAATTTCACCTCACATCTCACCTCTTCAAAGTTGCCCTCCATGGGTTTGTACGCCAGCAGCAGGACAGACCTCATCAGGTCTCCCACCAGGATGAAATCCCCTTTGGTCTTCAAGTAGAGCGCCATGATGTTGTTATAGTGGTTGCACTCGGTCCTCAGCTCCTTCTCGGCCGTCCACTCGTATAGACGGACCTGAAAAAGAAAGGCAGCTCTCATTTTAACCGTTATTGTAGTAGTTATTCTTGCAGGATATTAACTTTATATATATTTCGGTTTAACACTGATTAATGTGTCTGAATCTGAGGTCAATGTCTGTTTTATAAGTGAACTTTTACCAGTTAATAAACATGTCATGCTGTGTCAGAAATTGATGGGAGAGCCAGGGCTGTGTCTCAACTAAGTGTTTTCACTGCATTGCTGTTCATTTTACAAACACAAACTGCCATTTTCATATGAAATGCAATTCTTAATAAATTAGATCAAGCCAAAGGTAACATCATAATTGTGCCCATCGTATATGACTATTGTGAAAGTACGGAAGAGGATTAGGGCCACCGAAAAAAAAATAAAAAATTCTGAGATTAAAGTCAGAATTTTTTTTTTTTTTTTTTTTTTTTCGGTGGCCCTAATCCTCTTCCGCATGAAAAGCACCATGTTTCCTTAAAAAAGTTCAGGACCAATAATTTTAGAAATTGAAAAATACATTTTGGAACTAGGAATGGCAAATATTCAATTTATCATTCACTGGTGTAAAAAATACACTAAGATTAAGTTCCTATAATGGCAATTTAAAAAATGCTTTAATAATATTTGCAAATACAAACAACTGATCTTTTAGATATTTACTTTTAGTCGCTTTTAGTTTTATTACAGCACAAATAAATGCTGTGCTTGAGTATGAAAATGTCCCTCAAGGCAAAGTGTTGTGTATAGCAATGCTTAAGTTGTGATGTAGGAGCCAATTAGATACTAGTTAAGCGTAATTTGAGAGGAATCCATGATTGAGAGTCTCAGATTATGTGCAGTGAGCCAAAAAGAGATGAAATATCAAACAAAAAATATATATAAATATTAAACAATAAGCATAATAAAGTCTTAAACTATTATTGCTCATCCATATATGGAACACAGAAACAAAAAAAAAAAATACTAATAAAAGGGAAGCGCAGTCTATATTTTTTGGAGAATAGAATGAAAAAGTCATTGGATAAATCAACCAAGCTTCAATTAAAGCACAATATTCTGTCATTTTTTGTAAACTCGTCATTTCTAACTATTCTTTGATTGTCGTCTAATCCCCGAAACCAAAATTGAAACATTTACTTCTCCAACCTCATTACATAGTTCGTGTTTTTTTTTTTGGTAGGTCTTTCTTGTGCTGTAAACATCTGGGAGGAGATTCAAGTGGCAGACTGAAACATTGAATTTTTTCTTTTCTTCAGACAATTAAAATTAAGACACATGAGAATTCATGAGTGTTTGTGCGTAAGCCTCAAAACTCTTAAACCTTTTAAGCAACTTATTTATTCTTCCATGATCCATTTATGTTCTGTGTTTCAAATTCAATAGTCGCCAAACTGAAATACACTCTTTAAGTGGACAATAATAGTGTATTTATGGACAGCTAATTCAGTAAAACAGTTTCTTTCACATGTTCAGCAAAGGCAGAGTAGGAAAAAAGAAGCTGTCGGAAGTGAGACTTTGAGCTCCAGAAATGTGAAATCCATGACAATTGTATTCCTGATATCTCCAGATAAAGCTCCCTTTCATGTTTTTAATCCCTTTAATCTATCTGTAGCTGATCATGGATGAGCGTGGTATTATGGGGCAGTAGGGGAAGACTATTTGTTTCACACTATATCAGGTGATTTCACTCCAATACACATGGGATGGATTTATTTAGACATGGCAAAATATAATTAATAGAACAGTGCTTTTCTGCTTTGAGAAATCATGTGCCTCTTAAAATAAACCTAGGAGAAAAGAAACAGGTCACCTGGAGCTGAACCCACAAACGCACAGCAGAAGGAACACAGCAAATAGTTTGTTGATGCAACTTGTTTTTTTTTTTTTTTTTAATCTTAATTAGGTAAAAAATAATAGGATGTAAAATGTTAAGCATCATAACCTCTACAACAGGTCAATGAACATTTAAGACAACTTAGGTGGAAGTTTGTAGACAGTTTCAAAGATAGAACCAGATGGTCCACTCTGGAGCTCCAGATGGAGCTAAAATTAGACAAAAGAGTTGAGAGAAACTTAAAAAGCACATAATATTTACAACTTTTTATTTTCAATTGTGTTCAGGCTCAAAGCTGACAGTAGTTCTTTTTATTTCTATTAAGATAGTGAGAAATGTGAATGAAGAAAGGCCGAGAACTAAGACGAAAATTGTTGAAAAGTGATATTTGCTTTTGGAAACGACTTCAGGCATCAACTTATGTCCTCTCAAGACATTGTGGCGGTAACATTCCCAGCTCCAACTGCGTTCATAAAGTGAAGACTTGTATGGCGATTTATCTAGTGAGCAGGAGGACAAATGTTTTCTGAGCGCAGTAGCTGGGAACATAACAAATCAGGACACCAGTGTTATATTTTGCTGTATCCCTGGGTGGAAAATGATAAATTTTGGAGAAAAAAACCACAAAAAATTCTGGCAGTGTTTAGATAACCAGCTGGAGCTGTCAAAACATTAACGTTCATATACAACCAGATTGCAGCTGCAGTCAAACACTCTTAATCTGGCGAAGAGATGAGAAAAAAAAGGGGATGCAGCTGAAGCAAAGTGGGTTTTGATTTAAAGCAACTTCTGGTATTTTGTAATGAAATGTAAGGCACAGCCTTGAGAAATGTTTTGTTCACCTCCTTGAATAATTGATATTCCTGGCAAAAGTATTTGTGGAATCCAATTTCTGTGTGGCCATTAAGTGACCGCAGATGCATTTGACATTTTCCTTTTAAATAAAAGTCTTCTTTAATTAAGAAATGACCCTCATCCTAGATCTAAAAATAGTCCAAAGGACACTGCAGACCCAGATGACAAGCCATCATACAAAGATGGTTCTAACTTTTATCTTTGTAAGTGAAGCCTTAAATCAGATTACTTAGTTATCTGCCGTAGAAAACATCAGACATGCTGATTACAATTTACAGAAAGTTTTATTTTAAAGGGAAATATTAGATTTCCCTTTAAAATATTTTCATTCTCTATTTTAGACTTTAAAACATTGTTAAAACAATATGTGGAGGAAAAAACTTTAGCGAGAGCTCTGTTCCATCACTTACCGTGCTATTTATGCTGGCCAGTAGTTTTCCATTGAACTCCACCATAGAATAGACGGCTCCTTTCACTTCTTTCTCAGCCACGGTTTGCAGCTTCCCTGCAGGAAAGATCAGTCAGTCAGTGTTCATTCAGTGAGCTTTCAAAGTGCCACACATGCAATGCTGAGTTAAATTAGTGCCTACAAGGTCCTAGAGAGAGAACAACTGGGAAAGAGATGTGAGAAAAATTTGAAATTGAGACAGTGCTGCATTCAGAATACAAGGCGAGGGTGAAAATCAAGCATTGGACTAGGATAAACGACATACAAGCAACGCATTTTGTCAGGAACAGTGTGTGAAAGTAAAAAAAAAAAAACAGTGCTGGTAAGAGGGGGGAATGTTTGAGAGGAAGTGATAAGAAAATGATTGAGTGAGAAGGGAAACAAGAGCCCAGTAGGACACAGTGTTCTTGCCTAAAATACAATATAGAGTGCAGGGAGGAGAAAATGAAACGGGATGAAGGATGGAGAGAACAAAGCAGGCTGATCTGGGTGAGAGGACAAACATGAAAAGATGAGAAGAATCAAAGAGCGCAGTCAGGCTTGTTTGCTGAAACCGTAGAAAAAGCTAAGGGAAGCTCGGGTACTGACCGTCGGTGTAATGGAAGACAATGATTCGACCCTGCTTGGGCTCTGGTTCCTCTGGGTAAACCATGGCTGTGCCGACGATGAAGTAAACAGATGGGTCTTTTCCCAGACGACATGACACAATGCTGAGAGAATACTCGCTGGGGAGGAACTGATGGGCATGAAGGACTGGCACAAACACAAAACAGGAAAAAACAGGGCAGAGTGTGAGAACAGATCAAAACTTCTTAATAAAGCTACTTAGAAAGACTAATATTGTGTCATGAATTACCCATTTTAACTGTACTGACATATTTGATCACTAAAAATCAAAAAAGGCATTTTCGGGATTATTGTGACATATTTGTGCTTTCATACTAATAGAAATGTGACCTCAGCCAAACCAAAGGACCACCTGCTCACCTGATTCCACAAAACAAACACGAAACAAGCAAAACATGAGTGGTCCTTGGTTACAGGTCACTGCACAAGAGTCATGAATTAAAAACTGCTGAATTACCTCACTAAATGGTGGAAAGCCTCCATTCAAAAAAAGAAAAAAACAGATTTTATTTAATGTTAAGTGAATCAATACTATAAACTGGGTTGTAAATTTAAAGGTGCAGTGTAAAGTAAAGTATTTGTACCTGGGGCGGGGGGGAAGAAAAATAAACAAACAAATAAAAAAACAAAACAAAATAGATTAATTGAAATTTCTGTTTTCCAAGATTTCATTTCTGGAAAATCTGGATTTTTTTTTCCACCAATGCTCTCCTTGGGTTTCTATAGGTTCACACTATGTCGCCATGTTTTCGGTCATTTATAATATTTTAAGAAGAGAAAACAAAGGAAAAAAGCTTAAAATTGGAAATCAGATTTGGTATGTCAAATTCAGAGATTTTATTTTAAAGCCATATCACCCTTTTCTACCAATAACCCTTGAAGTTTTTCTTTTTAAAATCACATTAGAATCAGAAATCGAAATGTATTTTATTGGCATTTATGTAACACACCAACAACGTGAATAATTGGGATGTTAAGCAAAATAATGGGGACATACTTTTCAAAAGATAAAACTACACACCAGTGACTTTTAAAGGCATTTGGCTACTGCGTGTTTATTTAGGGGTATCAGGGTAACAGAGATTAATACCACAGAGATTTATATTTAGAAAATAAGTTGAATATCACAATTTTGCACCAAATTTAAATTTATAAACTACTTTGTGTTGTTCAATCACATAAAACCACTCAAAAATATATTAATGTTTGTGATTATGATGCAACAAAATGTGAAAATGTTAAGAGCCTATAAACTTGGTGTCCAACACAGTGTACAACAAGATTCCAAAGTGCCGTTGAAACAGTCAATTACTGTTCTTCAATTGGTCAGTAACACAAAAAATATCTAATTATAAACTATAATAAAGGTCAAAACAAACAAAATGTTGATGGAAAAGGAAGGATTTCTGTTTATTCATTAACCGCAAGCTGTCATTTACCATCAAAAAAAAAATAGACAAAAGAAAAGAATCCTGCAGCACACCTAATTTTACCTTCTTATATGGTCAGGTTGCCCTCTTTATGTGATGAGTTTATCTACAAAGTGCCATGAAGAAATGACTCCAGGAGAAGGACAATCGCTTCAGAGCTTCTTATTTAACTAAATCCATATTGAGGGTCCCAGAAGGGATGTGCCTCATAGTTTCTGTCAGAGAAGATTTGGTGTCGGGTGCATTGATTTACTTATTATGCAAAGACAAATGCATCTTCATTTATCAATATTTTTCTCTGAGATATTATTTATCAATCTCTCCTTCACTTCTCTCCACCTGAGAGGCGTTTTAATAGCTTCATAGCTGTTTTCTAATGAAGATTGGCCAATAACACGCTGAAGTAACTGATATACGAAGCGGCTCAAGAATCAAAATCGATGTCCTCTGCATTCGAATGCATCTCACATCAACAGTGTAGTCAGCTGCAGATACATTGTGCTGAAACATTCTCTTATTTACATATTGTTAACAGGGGATATACGCTAATTTATAAGGGTAGAGCAGCAACCGGCCTTTTAAAAGGAAGTCTTGGAGCAGAAATAAAATCTGCAATGCAAAACAGAAAGGAGCAGGAAGCAGTCACCTCCACTTGGCTTCCCTATAAAACGTGTTCATCATTAATTTAGAAACTGCATACAGATATATGAGTACTTTTCATTCCTGGTATTAAAGACTGGATAAAGAATCAACACCAAACTGTAGTAAGTGGTAAAAATAACCTAAGCATTTTAAATGTAAGAGATTAAATAAGGAAAATTTAGTTGATTAAAACTGCACAGTCCTTATGAGATCAGGAAAATTTAGTTTAGATCAACTATCCCTCCAAGCAGAGAGCATTTAGTCACTAGACGATTCGCATGGATGCAGCAGCTCAGAGTTGAAACGGAAATGCAGCCTTGGCTGTCTCACCTTCAAAGGTGTGTTGATCCACGACGAGCAGACTGTGAACCTCCACCTCCTCACCAAAGGAGGTCTCATGTGGAGAAGTGCTGCTGGGGAAGAGCTTGCTGGAGCTCACGCTGCTGGAGAGCGCCTGTAGACGTACGAGATGGGATGCAGAAAGAGAAGTGAGGGCAAAGACAAATGTGGTACATGACAAAAAAAAAAAAAAAGAAGAAGAAAAAAGAAACCGCACAATACACAATGTGTCTGCGTGGGAAGTGCCAATGGCAGAGTCGGCACCATCTGCAGCAGCAGATGTGCGGCATCGAAAATCAGGTAAACATCATTCTGGTCATCAGGTGTGAGGCTCGGTGGCGGTAAACACAAACAAATGAAAGTACACACCTGTCCCCTTTGGAGAATCTATAGATATGAGCAGGACAGGTAGCACATGCACATGGCTGAGAGGACTTTTTAATTAACTCTCCAGCTAATCTGATTGATTCGAAATGTTGGCAAATACATTTTTAAATTAAAATATTTAAAGTTGACTTAATTAGGAAAAAATGTTTTCATAGATGGCTCTGTCGGTATTGCTCTATGTTCTTACTAAAGAATGGTATGAGGTACTTCTGGCACAAAAACAGCAATTCTATTTCTCCCATAAGGAAGATTTAGACAGACTGCTCGTTTTTTTTTTCATCTGCCAAAGTATATTTGGCATGTCATTTAGATAGAAGATTTATTTACTAAACCATATGCACATATTTTTCAACTTAATTATAAAAATCAAGTCTGTTCCAAGTAAAAATAGGAAATTATGCTTAACTAATGGGAATAAACCACTGAGCTAAAATATGATACTTTATAATTAAGGGTATTTTCAAGATGAATCAAGCTAAAATATTTAGCATACACAAAACAGTACATTTATTTTCATAAATCATTCTGACAACAAACTGTGAACTTCGGCCTATTTTAATTTGCCTGGACGGCGAGCTGTCTCTGAGACAAAATAGTCATAAAAAAAAAATTAAATAAATAAAAAAAAAAGATACAATTTGACTGACTCTCCTTAATGATGCTAAATGTCATTTTTAAGGGTTCTTTGGCGGGTACTGAGGTTGCTATGTGATAATTACGAACATGACCTTCATTATGAACTGTTTACTGAATAATATTCTGATAGTGCTGTAATTCAGAACTGACAACATGGACTTCAGACTGGGAAAGTTGTCTCTTTTCCAGCCAGAACAATTGGTAGGATTATTGCTGCCACTACCTTTGTGCACTCTGCTTTATTCCCATCATGGAAGGTATATTTCAGCAGCTCCAGCTGTTGTGCTTACTGTGTAATTTTTCTGAAGGTAGTTGTTTAAAAAGCAGTTATTGCTGCTATTAACTTCTTGTTTTTGTATGTCATCAAAAGTACTGTTTTGTTTTCCAGTCTCAATGCCACCTGGTCATGACAGACAGCAGACTGAACCTGGTTGAGGTTTAATTTTTTTCTTATTTAAAGCAACCACTACCTCTTTATTGTCACCATATGCTTGCTGAGAAAGAAGAATCTGATAACCTTTTTACTATATTGAAGTCTATGATCAACGTAATTTGACTGGATTGCAACATATTTAAATTAACTATGTGGAATTGGATTCAAATCTGACTAAATTATTAGATTAAAATTAATAGGATGGATCTGATTTGTACCAAACTGGATTCTGTTTAATTTGGTATGAAATTAACTGGTTTTTCTTGTAAGGAATCTTAAAATGACATTTGTTATTTTATATATGTGTGAGTTATATGTGTATAACTCACACATATATAAAAAACAAACCAAAAATTGTTATGAGACGTAAAGTGCATTCAAGTTCTTAGTCAGCCGGATTGCTTATATAAAACAGCAAAATCTGTCCCATGATGCAGTACCTGTGTGCTTGCACTAGGCCGTACAGCAGACGTGGTGCCGCTAACATCCTGGATCTCCACCCGGCTGGACAGAACCCCAAAACATTGCGAAACCTCCTGGTAACAGATCCGCCTGATAGTGAGATGTAGAGAAGAAATTACCATAAATATAAGCTAAAGTAGAATAGACAAATAGAGCAGCTTTTGCCATTAACAAGGCTGAAAAACTACAGCTACTACAAATGAGAACATTCGCTGTGAAGCATTTATTTAGATTTTTTTTTTCCAACTTATTGTTTAAATAGACAACTGACCTTGGAGATTCGTAGAGGGGAACTGTGCGAATATGGAGTTTTTGAATTTCATCAATGGTGCCGATGGTCAGTGTGCTGTTGTTAGCCAAAGCCAGACTAAAGAAATCACAAAAATAGAAACACCAACAAAAATAATAATTTACAGGGGAGAAAAGAAAGAAAGCAAAAAAAAAAAAAAAAAAAGAGGATAGCAGTTCCCTGTCCTATAAATCCAAACAGACAGACTGTATAGGACAATGGAGTCTGCAGAAAACGCATGCAGAAAGCTGCGTATGCTAAAACAAAGTGCTAATATAGATCACTCTAAAACCAAACAAAAAGGAGAGAAAACACTGTTGTAGCGAAAAAGTTTCCCTGCTGACCTGTCTGGGTAGCCCTCAGAGTTGAGTGGGCACATATAATTGACTTCCTTCAGATTCACGTTGGAAAACACCAGCTTGTGGTTGGACGAGTAGATAACAGTGGGCCGGTCGGAGCAGGCGAAGACGTTTGAGGTGGACAGCGATCTGAAGGTCCGCAGCACGGTGGGCTGCGTGCCAAGAGTGACCTTCTTACGCTCGCTGAGGGCTCCTGGGAAAACAGAATGAGGTCAAGGCGTATATTTAACTCTAGGTGGAAAGGTGGCTGTTCTAGTTGTTGTTAAGGTCGCAGGAACAATTTGCAGTAATGTTTGTCCTTGTGTGCTCAGCGAGCCCTGAGCTTTGTTTAGAGCCACCTGCCTTTACTGGTTTTATCTCGTTTTTAATTCGCATGCAGTAAAGGCCTATATGGCATACTCAGCATAGGGCCTGGCTCTGCCTTTTGATGTTCTGGTCTTCTCTCCCCTCTAACTAACATACTATGTCTGTGATCCTGTGATCTGAGCAAACCAAAGTTAATGAGTACATTTATATGCACACTCATACTGCCGTTTCTGCCTTGGTTTTATTCAATTTAGACCAAGAAGTTTACAGGAGGAGTGATCTGATTATTTTCAAATCCCTGTGTACGTTCCTGCAGCATTACCCCAGTCCTGAATTGGGGTTTGAACAGGAGTTTCTTACTGTCTGCAAACAATCGCAGGAAAAACGTCTATTTATTGTTTACTTGGCTGAAAGAAAACTCATCTGCAACTCTGATATTTGATTGATTGTCAACAACACTTCCAAAGTTGCAGCACTTCTCTTTAGTCATGAGGCAGAATAGTATTTCATACAGATGATATGACAATACAACGTCATCTTGTGCACTGAGAAAATTATGTTATAATCTGTAATGACAATAAGATGTAGCTCTAATGGACTACATTTTAACACTTGACTGCACTTTGAAATCTCATCACTTGTTAATGTCCTGAGGGGTAAATAAAGTTGGATGGAACTTATGTACCATTTAATGTGCAAATAATGAAACAAGAACACAGAATTAATCTGGTTTACCCTGAGAAGTTTATAACAGTTCTCATAATTAGAATAAAAGCAGGCAGTCGGCTGTATTCAAACAACTCAAAGTTAATTTACAGCTGGTGAAATCTATGGTAAAATGTCTTTTTGTTGACAATTGTCCAATTATATTCAGTCAAGTGGGTACTTTGACAGGATGAAACCGTTTTACTGGCATCTTTTGGCTTCCGAGAGCCACAATAGAAGAGTGCAATGCGTCTTACTGAACAATATATTTACCTAAAGGCAGCTTACAGTTAGCTGAAATAAAAACAAACAAAAAAAAATAGGGTGGACCAATAAAAAATGTTTATACCTGTGTCCAAATTAAAGAAAGATTGAAAACTGCTATTGTACCTTAACAAGTTACTCTTGTTAAGGTAAAGTTTTAATTAGATGAGATGAGCTTCGTCGTCATGAAAACAAAAACTAAGGTCAAAACTAAATGTTTTAAACTGTGACTTTTATGAAGAATTTAAGAAGGATTTTTTCTAAAACCTTCACACTGAGAGAGTCGTGTCCTCCAGCTGCTAAGCAACAAATATGATGCAGTTAGGGATTGTATGCAGAATTGGCTCGAGGATTTAAGCCTGAACACAAAAATGGACTAAAACTGGCCTTGAATGCTATGAATTCTTAATAATGCTGCTCCTCTGTTACTCGGTGTGTAAAATATAAAATGTTCTTCTAACACATTTCCTGCAAAATCTACAAAGATGATGCAGAGTGGAAACTGGAAGAAAAGAAAGTTAAAAATGTGAAAATGAGTTTAGGCTTTTCTATTTCAACATCTTCTCCTGCTGCACAACATTTATGAATTATTTACATTTATCAATGCCATGGACTTTATTCTCCACATCTTATCTATATATTGAAAGTATTCCTGGTTTAATGCTTTTGTATTAAACCTTTCGTACATAGGGCTACAGAGTTAATGCTGCCATTGACAGTGTAATATTTAGAGCTGCAACAAAGATTATTTTATTAATAAATTCTATCAATTATTCTGATGATTAATTGGATTAAACGACTGGCACATTCAGCAGACTTTTTATTTAACTATTTAAGCCTTTTTTTATACATTACTGGAAATACATAAAACAATGCAAATTAACAATTATTGCCTTTTTTGAGTCTGTCTACTATAGTTAATGACTGATTACTAAATTAGTTGATGATTAACCTGATTAATCCTTTCAGTCCTGGTAATATTTATTTTCCATTGAAAGCACTCCTGGCTCAGAGCTATAATTAATTATTTATAATCAGATATAAAGTTCACATTTTTATCTCATACAGTGCATTGGGATGACGTTTGTTGGTAACCAGCTTAAAGATACTGAAGTTCTTGGATTTCTACAGCCTTTAGTTATTTTGTGACAAAAGCTTAACTGGTAGTCCTGCAGTTCTGATTGAAATAATATTCCTACAACACAGATCAATTTAAAAATGCAACATTCTCAGATGTAATGGGCAGAGTGTTTGTGTTTGTGAACCTACCAGTCTGTAGGTCAAGACCAAAGTAGAAGAGTGCTCCATCTCCCAGGGCACACAGCAGGTAGTAGCTGCCTTCAAAGGTGGTCATTAGGATGGAGCGAGGGATGATCTCTGAGGACATAAACAAACCGCTCATTTAGTTTTCTTCTGCAGGGAATAGTTACATCATCACGGCGCTAAATGACTGCCAAAGAGTCTTTGTGAGAGAAATTTTATAGGGTTTCTTCATAATTACATACTGCAGGATAAACTTTCATTTTTGACTTTGTAATGTTTTCTCTGACTCAAAGCCTTTTTACATCTGTGGAACTTTCTCTAAAAAAGTAGCAGTTACATTTTTAACTTTGAAATTAAGAAATGTGATCATTCTAAAGAAATTGTGTGTAGCAGACCAGAAAGCAATGTCATCAAACAAGAAAAGAGAAAAAACATTCAATGGTAACAAAACCAGCAAAGAGTAAAGATGGGCAAAGTATTTGAGAAACAGTTCTCGGCTTTCAGTAAAATAATAAAAAGGTCAACTTTCAAAGTGTTACATAAACTTTCTACTTCAAGTTTTCCAGTCCAAATCCTGCAGACAGGCTGCAGGATACCCTTCTTAAAGAGAGAGAAAGAAATGCAGACAAGTTTAAAAGGCTTAAAGATTAAACAACTGCCAGTCAAATACAGATGGAGAAACTGCAGCAGCATCGAGGGAAAGCAGGAGAGCATTGCAACAGAAAGGTAGAATCCATACAGCATCCCTCCAGCATGTTTTAAAACCCATTCTGTCCAGCTCCTGAAATTTTGAAACAAATTGAGTGATAAGCTAAAAACACAAGCATTTTGTTTTCTTCTTTTTTTAATTACCTCAAAAACTGAAGTGATTTTAAAAAATCCTTAAGCAAAATAAAAATGGTTTGAATCACAAAGAGCTGCACGAGCAGGCTGCAGCGTCTGTCCTAGGGTTTACTTTAACATTTATCTTTAAAATGAAGAGTATAAAGTCTGCCTCACAAGTTGCTGAACCACATCCTAAAAGGCAAATCCTCACGAGCAGACAGAGCATCTCCTCCCTGAGGCTGACAGAACAGCTCGCCCCTATAGAGCTGCAGCCAAAATCATTCAACCTCACACAGCAAATAAGGTTTATTGGGAAAAGTGTAAATTATTCAAGATTTTTGAAACATACATATTACAAAATAACTGTTAAAATAGTTCAATATTACAAGAATGTTTGTCAAAACCAAACCCAAGTCATTATTTGGCTTTAAATGATGACTGAAATCCCAAAATAATTCATAAGAGCAGATATGAGATGTGTTTCATGGGACTGAGATCAGTATTTTAAGATGGCCACTCCAAAAGATTAAGAGTTTGTTATTCTTAAGCCACTCTGTAGCTGTGATCTGGCAGTTCCTTCTTCATGAAATGTAAACAGAAGTAGGATCAGACGTTAGAAGTTGTAGGATTTCTCTCACGTTTGCTTTTTTTGGTTTGCATTAGACCTGCACATTCACACTTCCCCAAATGAACCTAACTTTCTAGTTTCAGTTTCATCAAAGCAGACTAAATAGGCCAGGTGTGGACGCACCCTTAATGTTACACGAAGATAAAGAAAAAAAGGTTAGTCTTCTTACATAATACATGTAAACATTTATGTTTCACTGTGTATGTGAAAACATCACATAATAATCACACAAATATGATATTGGTTTGTTTTACAAACCTTTAGGTATTAGTTTCCATGTTGTTTACCCTTGGATCTCTGATTTTGCAAAACTAAGCACTAAACTGTGCAACATAATACAGCCAGCTTCATTTGACACCACCACCTGCCCTCATGTCAGACTGATTTCCCTTTTTCTAGTCCGCTCAGCTCTATTTTCCCCTCTCACCTCCGCCCAGCATTTCCTTGTGCAGAGCCGTGAAACAGGGCAGTTTGAGCACACGTGCAGAGATGTCGGTCCACAGTCCCACAGCGCAGAGCGTGGACTCGTTGCCACCCTCCCCCAGAGGTGTGATGTCCAGGCAGGCCACCTCATGCTCCATCTCTGTGGTGCTGAGGAGTGGGAGGAGGAGATGAGAAAATCATAAGCTAGCTTCCATCCATGTTTCATGGAGGAGTGTGTGTGCATGACGCACAGCAGACAGAAATGCATAGATATAGTTGGGGATAACTGTGTCAATGACACTGAGCAAGACCTTTGATACATTTTTCATCTCATGTGAGCTGTTATTTTGTTAAATATTAAAACAATCAGTTGTTCAGTCATACATTAGAGTCGGATTGAAAATTTAGGACAATGTAATTGTCTGTTTTAATAACATTCCCAACAATTTGTTTTTTTTAGTTTTTCTCTAAAATGATACCATAGGTATTAATGTCTCAAACTAGATGCACTTTTATAAAGAGACAAAAACACTGGACATACTGGTACAAACCAATAAAACATCTGTAATGTTTTATTGGTTTGTACCAATATAAACCAATCTCACTGCCCTATCTCGCTGTAAATTATCCAAATGATTCCTATAAGCAATGTAAAGATAATGAATATTTTCAATTTGCTAAGTATATGCACTTCAATTGCTTCGGACAGGAGAGTTTCAGTCTTCAACATGTGATTAAGCAAACTAGGCCTGTGTAAAATGCAAACTAGTCTGTGCCCCAGAGCAAACCAGCACGTTATTGATGCAATCCAAACACTTCTTTATAGCCCTGATGAGTCTCTTTTATCATTTTATTACTTACAAGCACTCAAACAGGAAACCAAACATTGTGCTTCAAGCAGCCTTGTTGGCCCTTTTATAAGCTGTTTCTCCCTCAAAGAGAGGAAAAAAGACAAACAGAAAAAAAATACATTTTGTATTTTCTGTTTACTGGAAAGAGATAAACATTTATAATGCACCATGATGGTAAATCCCGGTCTGAAACACCTTTGAAACTGCACTCAGATAAAAACAACATCATGGCGTGCCTCAGGACCTCTTACCAGGCCTTCGGGCTAACACAAAACCTCAGTCTTTAAACTGAAGGCAGGAAACTGATGGATAATGAACCATTAACAACGAGTTTAAAAACATTTAACGTTAAAGAGCTACTTTGATGCATTTAATAAATAAACACCAATTCATTCCCTTTTTTACAGCGGGAAGCTATTTCTATAAAAGGTATACCACAGAGCACAGTGTGTTCTCATTATACACTGTATACTAATGGATGTACAAGCATCACTCCCACCATCACACATTATGATTATGGTTGTATCAGTCTTATCACAGCTGATGCAAGATTTATGCTTTTATTTGAGGTATTGGTTACAAATTTAGACATTAAAAGACTCAGGTTTTTTTCTAATAACACATTTGAAATTACATAAAATCTGCAGCAAGTTATTTGATAGAGCTGGTAGTTCGGAATTACCAAATTCGAGACAAACATTGACTAGAACTAAATGACTAACATAGGTCAAAACAGATGTTACTGCTGACGCATTGTGCATTTCTATTTAAAAAAAAAACAACAAAAAAAACACTCCTCCAATGTGATTGCATTAAAACAATTCAGCAAAGAAAAGACAGTGAAGGCAGTGATGTGAAGACAAATCTTTGATGGCAGATGACACCAAACAGGATGGTACAACCAGTTTTTGAGGTAAATCACTATTTCACACAGTGCCAGGTTAGCATAGATACTCGTTAACCCTTGCTAAATGAAAATCAATACTTAAGACAAACTTTTTGAATTTGCTCAAGCTATTTTTGAAATTAAAATTGTTTTGATGAGCTGAGACCTTCAGCTGTATGTTGTGAGTGATCCCCCAGGTATTCCTACCTGATCTGTTTGAGCTCTCCTGCGAGGATCTGCAGGTAGTACAGGGCTCGTCCCACAGCAAGCACCACTTGTGTGTGATTGCAGGCGGCTACACTGATGTTCTTGCCCTGCGGCTCCTTCCATTCACTAACCAAGGCCTTGCTGTCCTGGACCACCAAGCGTACAGAGCCTGACGTGATCTGGAGGGACACAGAGACCTTTTAGGAACAATAACTTGGCTGGAAAGAAAATTTAAGAGGAAATAAAGCTTTTCTTGTGGAGCTTAAGAATTAAATCTTTAAAACGGAGAAAAGATTTTTAATAGAGTTGGACAGAGCAAAATAAACAGCTTTCTATTGATTGTCGAAGAAGATACTAAAACAATGTTTTAACAGAATTACCTGTATAGCAGATACACACTGAATGTTGAAAACAAGATAAAAGTGCAGCACAAACACCCTGTTGTCTGATTTAATAGGAACTATCAGAATTTACTGTCCTTTATTGGAAAATTAGGCACTTAAATCTGACAGTTCATCAAAATGGCTTTTATTAGACTGCTACTATTGTGTCTTTTTATATAAAATATATGATAAGAAAACACTCATCTTTGTTTTTTTTTTTGTTTTTTTTTTTACAGTTGTTTATTTTCTTCCATTCTTAACTGTAATGATTTGAACAGAGCCAAGCAGCAACGAAGAAACAAAAACAAAAGAAAAGGAGCTATAGAGACCTCATTATTAGACTGCAGCAGGTACAGAGAGGAGTGGAACTATAAATGGAGGTGTTGCGCTGTTTGAAAGGCCCATAATACGGCTGTGTAATGAGATGTGAAAGTAGCATATATTTGATACAGGATGCTTAATAGAATCCTTGAAATCAGCTGTAGAAGATGGAGAACAAAATGGTTCAGGTTCTAAGGTTTGTTTTACTTTCCATGCAAAAATGAAAGAGCTTGTTTTAATTTCTATGAATGTTTAAGCTGTCTTATTTTTTTAATTCATGTGTTCTTTATATCGTGATGGTGTGTATCAGTATAGTTGCTAAGTAAATTTGGAGTTTTATTTTAAGCAAAATTGATGCCCTTATGAAGGTGTTTTAACACAATCTTGCTTTAAGCTACAAACTTTCATCTCCAGGCTCACATACTGAAAATAAAATGCTACACAAGCTATTTCTACATTGTACACTACTTCACTTTTTATTTATTAATTTATTTTTTACCATAACTTTTTTAATTGGTAGAAGGCATTAAATATGGCTGATTTTGCTGATATACGGTAACAAAACAATTTTGAGCAAGATTTGCCCTGGAGAACATTGGGGAAAAAAACGTGTTGGGCAATATCCAACACTGTAATTAAGTGCCTTGCCAAGGAAATAACAACCTTTGATTTATTTTATTTGGAATTTTTTCATGTAGCGCATAAAAATTTGCATTTTAATGTGATATGCACAATCTAAGTAGCATATAATGAAAGTGGAACCATGATGAATGGTGGAATTGTATTCAGTTCCCCTAGAGACAATACTTGGTAGACTCAATTTTTTCCCCATTCTTTGAAAAAGAACCTCAGATTATGAAAAGCAATTTACAAACCCGATAGTTTTGTATTTAGTTCTGGACATTGATTAGGCCATTCTAACTTGCAACTATTCTCTTATTTACACCAGGGATGGCCAACTTCAGTCCTCAATAGACAGGGTCCTTTATGTTTCAGATAAGTCCCCGTCACCCAACACAGTAGAATCAATGGTTGATATACTTCCTCTATATTTTATCAAGTTCTGCAAAGGCTTCATAATGAACCATTAATTTCACTCAAGTGTATGAGTGAAATCGGGTGAATCTAAATCACCCGATTTGCACCATTCCTTTGTGATTCTGGCTTTGTGGTTGCAGTCCTGGTGCAGAAAGAGCAGTCAGGCCAGGGATATTTTCCAACAACTTATTGCTTAATGTACATAAATATGCTTTTATGATGCTGTTTGTTTTCTTATGTTTTCTAATAAACCTTTACAGACCAGCTGTTTTTATACCAACACTAACTAGACAACTTATGAAGGGAAATAGTTGCTCCCTATTTGTTGAGGCTGAACATTTATATTCAGCCTCAACATAAAGAGGTTGAATATAAATGTATATTTGTTATATTTTAATTTGTGAGTACGGCTTTATACCACTTATGATCGTCTTAACTTTACAATTATGAGGTATTTAGAGATGATTTATCAAAGCTTTATGAAAGCTAGAACGTTACAAAACACGAAAAAGTTAGAGTATGAATAGTTTTGCAAGAATGATGCTATAGTGATGCTACTAATGGTTTATATCAAACTGCTAGCCTCCAAATCTCCGAAGGGGAAACAATGCAACCCAAGTTAGCAATGATGATACAATGCCAAACGCAAAAGATTAGAGAGTCTTTGACAAACAAAAATTTAATGCTTTTTATTTTGTTTTAAATCAAATGTAGTTTTATTTTCATCAGGAACAAAATAAATATGCAGCAAAGCATCTTCACGATAGAAATATGTGTTGTCTCACAAGCGCGACACATATCTCATAGTTGTTGTATTTATGACCAGTTCCGCTGTTAGTTCCACATTAACTTGTCTAATGATTTGTTCTCTTTGAGGGGAGTAGGCTTTTTAAAAGCTGCGCCTTTACATTCCGGATCTTATAGAACATGCTGAGGAAGAAGACACATTCAGCCTGCTTGAACCTGTTTACCAGAATAAGCTGCACACCGTTTTTACAGCGAGGTTAATTAAAACAGCAAAGCTGGTGCAGGATGATGGACCAAAATAATGAGTTGCACGATCCTAAAAGGCTGCAAAGGCCTGCAGAGTCAGACATTATGCACATCATGCATTATAAACAATGCTTTCATGTTACATGAAATCATTTTATTTATAGTTCATACAAAAGGTACTGCTGTGCACACAGATTTTTATGTCTTTATATATTTAAAAAGACAAAATTCTGCATCCTGTTGCGGTTGATTCATTATATTGCTGTAAGCAAACTACTACACAAGTTTTCTGTTATTGTCAATGTGACAGCTAAAGGAAAACAAAGTATTTCTCATTCTGAAATTTTAAAGATAAATTTCAATTAAAATAAACTTCTATCAAATTAGTTTATATTAGCTCTGAAGGACAGAGGTGTGAAACCACTTTTAAAACCTGAATACAGTAATATAAATAACTACTTGACATTTTCCAGTAGTAAAGCATGAGCAGAGTTGTCACAAGAGCCTAAATATTCATTTGTTAGAATGGCCTGTAGGAATGATCTTCATAAAAAAAAGAAATACAGCTTTAAAGTTGAACTTAAATGAGGCAAAATATTAATTACAGGCAAGTATAAAATGCATGAAATCTTTTCGCTGCCCTTATACTTTGGACTATACAAACAAATCACTTAAAAATCTGATTTAGCATAGTGTTCATAAAATAATCAAAGATCACAATTAAATATACATATTTAGAAATTAATTCTGGATTTTTGGGACGATTAAGTCGATTTTAAGTTGGAATGAGTAAAGATTGCAAATAAGATCAACAAACCTCCTCGGTTTTTCAGATTTAAATATGTTTAGATAGTCAAAAATAGACTTTGATAGAAAAACAAAGATAACTAGATATATACATGAGTCATTCCTTGACAGCATATCACTTTGTGGTTCTAATCTTTAAGTCACATACTGCCTAGAGAAACTGAGTGGAAAATGGTTTTGTGATCGGATTTTAAATAAACTGCAGTAATAATCCACAGATCTTTAATAATTAAAGCCTCGTAGGAACAGTGACCACAGAGATGCTTTCATTAAGGCTTAATATTGATGGGATCAGCAATTTTAATGGTTGTTGTAATTTATATCTGAGGACATAAAGATCCAAAGTTCTGTGGCACAACTTCACCGACTTTTACTGCATGGAGAGAGACAGAAACCTGGTGATGCAACTCCCGCAACACCTCAAGTACTAAGAAATTCAGTGATTACCATTGGAGTTTGAGCTTCTGCCTTTAAAACATAGCATTGATCCATTAATGAAGTTATTTCAGTTTTTTTAAATATCCCAGAACATAAACTGCAAAATATTCCAACCTTATCAGCTCAAATCTCTTAAAGATGTTTTAATGAGTCTTACTACCTTGGCCTCCACAAAAACACTGAAATCAGAAGGTTCATATGTTTAACTATCTCCACTAAGTTTGACTGATTCTATTTATGCATTTGAATGCAAACAATGTAGAACATTGATATTCAGGATGGGTTACAAACCTGAATGAGTTGCTTGTGTGCAACATTTCCACAGTAAAATGTCTGCTGGTTGTCCACAAAACCTGGCAGCTCGGTTTCCTCAACTTCCTCTCCGCTCAGCATCAACACTCTGGAAGGGAAAGAGGGGAAAAAAAGTAACAATATTCTAGATTTCTGCAATCAGAGTTCATGCCATAAATATCCAGCAGGTTGCACAGTAGACCCTCACCTCGTTTGACCCACGAAAGACAGTACCAACATATCATCTGTCTCCCGGCCTGCCTCAGAGCGAAGTGGCCACAAACCTGGACGGGAAGGATTCAAGGATAAAATGTAATTACAGCACCATTCTGCAGTGATCGAACTCAATCTTTAACTATTCTATCTGTTGAATGCAAACATTTTTGAGGATGAATCGGCTGCAGATTCTTCTCAGAGAGCAAATCGATAGGCAAGTAAATAATTGCCCCTCCTGGCAAAACAAGGGGGCAGGCCAGCAGCTGGGACTTTCGGGGCAGCCGGTGTCAATAAACAGCTGAAGCCTAACAAGTGCAGGCAGACCTTTTAGTGGCCTGTGTGTCTTGTTTAGGCATCAGACAAATCCTTAGAGAGGAACCTAATTTTGCGGGATTAAAAAGGTCGTTAAAACCCGACGGCATTTCTCCACTTGACAGTTTCCCCACAGCGGACGCCGGAGAGTTCTTTGGTTCACTAAATGGAAACAAATGTCGCCAAAACTCGACACTGGCAACTTTCCTGGCGCTTTGAAAGCAACATGCCAAGACCTATGACATGCTTGCCATCTGCTCGGTCTCGGGTGCCAAGCTTGGATGAGCAAACAGCTGGCACCTTGGTTGCTCGGGCAAACAGATGTGCAGGTTGAAGTACCTCTACTGGCGAGTCAGCGGAGGAATAAGGGCTTGATAAAGTCAGGACTTAAGAGGGAGCTGCTGTATGAAACAGGATTCAACAAAGAGGAGACACAAACCTTTGATTCCCGGCAGGTCGATGCTGGCATGCTCGTGAATCCCAATGCCGTTGCGGATGATTCGCAGAGAACCCTCCTTGAACGCTCCAGAGCATGTCACCAGCTGGAAACAATAGAGAGAGATAAAGTCACAGAATAACACCAGCTTGAGTTCTCTGTTCTTAAATTCTAATGAAATCCATCCACTTTTTATGACAAAAGTGAAGATTGCAGGCTTTATGAACTGAGAATTAACTTAAAATGTGAGTGCTTGGTGACATTAGAAAGAAAGGCAAATTAATAGATCAAATCACAAGCAATTAACTTTGGCTTTAGTTAAAGTGAAAAATATTTCGGAAGCTGAAAGTCATTCTTTTATCAGAAGATCTAAGTATTTTAAAATAATGATCTGGTTTTAATAAACAATAGGTCATTTCATGTGATTAGGCACAGCTTACATTATATAAAGTGGTGATAGATTTTAAGTGTTTATTGATGCTACGACTTCAGCTAACAAAAATGCCACATTTTAGTTTCTGAGAAAATGTAAATTTTACATTAGACCAATAAAGAACATTTTTAAAAGATAAACGTGGTCATGTTATGACCCCATAATGCCAAAAATGCCTTTCTTGGGCTGCTGGTCAGATGTTGAAAGTCCACTTTTTGCATTTAACTTGGAAATCAAGGCCTGAGTGTTTAAAGGAAGAGTAGACAGACACACAATCCAAGTTTTGGATTGTGTTTGAGGTCCAATGTGATGCTTCTGATGATTTAGGGATCCATGCCATCTGTTGGTGTTGGTTGACTGTGATTTGTCACATCTAACGTCTACCAGGAAGTTTCAACCCTCCCTCTGATGAAAAGCTTTATGTAGTAGGAGTTGGCACTTGCGCACACTGATAAAAGTGTCAGAGAAACACGCTCCATCAGATTAGTGTCATATATAAAACACCTGGTTGTGAATTCATCATCATTGTCTTTTTCTTGGGTTTATTGGCAGTTGACAAACAACTATTAGGTGTGTATTACCAACTCCAACTGGTGAGGGGTAAGAGTCAGAGTGGTAATATAGTTCAGGTATACTTAAAATGATTATGATTATGTCAGTTTCTACAACAAAGGTGAGAATTATATATGTTTGCATACTTTACTTCAATTTTAATACAGAACTCCATATTGAGCACAGGTATTATTATAGTATTGTTTCATTTTCAGATATTTTACTGCTCAGAAATATTTATGTATACACCATTAAAGTAATGTGTACCACCATACTGTTTAGATGTGCAGGAAAACTTTAAGAACTAAATAATATTTCAAATTATTAATTGGTAATCCAATGAATTGTCCGTCCGTCTGTCCTTCCATCCATCCATTAATTTTCTTTACACCCCTGTCCCTAATGGGGTCGGGAGGTGCTGGTGCCTATCTCCAGCTACGTTCCAGGCGAGAGGCAGGGTACACCCTGGACAGGTCGCCAGTCTGTCGCAGGGCAACATAGAGACAAACAGGACAAACAACCATGCACACACAC